>BGPR01004242.1:22076-56969 GCA_013235015.1 Araneus ventricosus | reverse complement strand
CTTCAGTATAAGTTAGATAATTTCCGACATAGGAGGCCTACGGTACTGTTCCTCCGGCGGTATTTGTACATTGTCCTGTGAAGATGAAGTCTTATTCAAAGGAAATAACAAATGTTTGCAAACATTTGACTGAAAGCTATTCATATTTATACGATATTAATACATGCCTTCCACTCGTTATCCTTTTTAGGATCAAACACTATTTTTTCGTGTTTCAAAATTTTGAAAATAAATATATTTTCATTTTTTAAATTTTTTGTAGATGAACTCATATATATTTATTTTTAATTTCCAGAATATAATTACATTAAAGCTTAATTTAGGAATAACAAAAATAATTTGAAGAATTTCAGCGCTTTTTTCACTGTTGAATGACCCTACAAATATTCTGAACCACTCTAAAATTCTACACAGTACCATTCTCTACTTGCTGAAAATTTAATTGCTCTCCATTCCGACTCATAAACCCGCACTTTCCCAAAATAACCATAAAAGTCACCCAACTTCAATAAAAGGATTTTATTTTTTCCAGATTCATGCTGAGGTGATGAGCAATCTCTTCTTCTCCAGTCCACATCTGCAGTGAAAATCTTGCTCGAGATTAAAAATTTATTTGTGAGAAACCTTCACTTAAGTTTTCAGCGCCGAGGATGGAATAAGATGGCTGCGGGAAGGATTCTAAAAGACCATGAGGGAAGATCTTCAGAAAGTAAATAATAATAACGGCATAGCTCTGACTCTGTTCCGGGCGAAAGAAGATATGATTATGAAATGCTGTTTGTTTTCATTGTATAACTAGCTTTTTTCATTTGTTGTCTTTTTCGAAAGTTTTGTTTAGCTCTTTTTCTAGTGGTAAACAAAACAACACGTGTTTCTCATTCAAGTAATCGATAAAATTCATGGATATTTTATAGATAGTCTAAAAGTTCAATCCCGATGTGTCTAAGAAACTGTATGTTTGTTTTTGCTGAAACGGAGGGTATTTACTCTTTGTTGACAAATGTAAGTATGTACAACGTCCACTACCTTTTGAAGAATAAAACTTGCGGTATAGTTGCATAAAAAATAATGGTATTTTTAAATAAGTAATGGTATTTTGAATTATACTTCATTTCAAATTTTTAAAAATATCACAAAAATATAAAAAAATTGATTTTAAGAACGAATTTAACTTAAAATAGTACGTATTTTACATCACAAGAGAAAGTATGCAAGCAGAATAGAATTTTCCAAATTCCTTTTGCAAATACTGAAAATTAGTAATGTTTTGAATAATTTCTGGCTTCAATTCCTGCTTTCAGTCTTGACGGCATTAAATTCACTAAATTTTGAATGACAGAAGATATTTTCTGTCACTCCTCTAGAATGACAATATTGAGATCTGTTCTAGTTTTGATGTTTAGTTTTCTAATTTGCTGATCAAGAAAGTCCTACTAATAATAAATCATTACTAATATCTGGAGGTTGGGGTAGGGATTTGAGTAATTTCCATGCATTATAGAGAAGCTTTCCTGTACAATTCGAGTAGTGTACTTGGGATTATTATTTTATTGAAAGACGTGTGATGTCTCAAGTCCTAATATGAAGGCAATTTAATGGACATTGTCTTTGAAAACATCAAAATAGCTGTATCAGTTAATTTTCCCCTCGATTATAACTAAATTGCCTTCTCCAGAAGCTGCTATTCAACACTTAACCATAATAGAATCATCGCTGCTTAACAGTTTCTCTCATATTGATTGGTTCGAGCTCTGCATTTGCTTGCATTTTTCTAAATGTTTCAATTTGTTTTTCTACATCAGATGCTAATTTTGGCGCAATAATTTATGTATTCTCTATTACTTTTCGTACTAACATCTGATTTTTTTATGCATTAATATGGATGGTATCCATCTTCACGGCTTGTTTCGCGTACTTTCCTCATCTTAGAATCTTCAAATGATTTCTCAGCACTGATGCAGGACTTTTCCGAATATTTTCGTAATTTGCTATTCGATTTGTTCTTCTTATGGAGTTTTATACTTAAATCTTTCAGGATCAGTGATAATTCGTTCCTAAGTGGTGTAGGGTGTCTCAAAAAACTTAAAAAAACAATGCTTCCCTGGATTTTTCCCATTCCTTTTGGTCTTAATAGAGAGTATCTGAAGTTTAAGCCCTTTAAGTTAACAGGAGGATTTGCCTGTAAAGCCCTATAATTTGAAAAAATCTCTGAAAAAGTAATTTTTTTTAGAAATTTTACTATTTAAATTTTAATTTCGAATTTAAATTTAGAATTTACTGGTTAATTAAAAGTGGTTTATATTTGTTTCTACTGACATATTTACTTAGTAAATAAATTCAAATCAGTATTAATTGCATCTTATGACTGAGGGGGAAAAGCATAAAATGATGAAAATTTGCACTAATTCTCCATTGTTGCTTTTTGGAAACACTATGCGACAGCTACTATATATACACAATAACATCTTAAAAATTTATTAAAATGGTAAAGAAGGTTATAAAAATGAATGCAGTGATAAGTTAAAATTCACAATTTTATTTGACAGTTTAACACATAACATTAAGAAAGAAATTAAATACTCAAAGTAGTTAATCGTCCAAATAACTCGTAAAAATTCGAATGACTATCAAATAATCTCATGTCATTGGTTTAACAACTTTAAATTTCATTCAAAACTGACTTCTTAAAGAAAGACATTTTTTTTCTACTTTCTTCAACAGACTGAAGTAGATTTTGTGTCTGTTCTTCGTTTTTGGTTATCGATTGACTGAAATCTTACATTAATTTTACCCCTCGTTCGGCTGTGTCATTTAATACTTTTAAGTTCTTGATAAAAGTTTTCTTTTCTTTTGAACCTGAAATCTTCTTCCCAGGCCTGAGGATTGTTCTTCAACCAGGCTCCATCTTGTTTCTACTAATAAAAAATCAACCAAGACTTCGGTCCAACCAATTGATGCAATTTTTGGTATGACTTAAAAAGGGAAACGGAGTTGCCAGTGGGAGATTACTTTTATTAGCTTTGTATTTTATTTAGGATGTTGCAATCTTCCTCTTTTCAGAGTCTGACACTTTCTTAGAAAATAAAGAAAGTGTTATTGCTTCTTCTGTCAAATACCATAAATGTTTACGAAAAGTTAAAAGGGCAACTTCTGCAACCCCAGGATCGTATAATCTCGTACATGTTCAGGGACTCCCAAAGCATCAAATCATTTACAGGAGCATCTGAAACCTCTATTCAAACAAACAATAACAAAAATCAAAGCCTTGAACAAACATATTTGATGCAGTTTTTGGATTTTATCATTGTCATATTTTAATTTTTTACTAAAAGCACACATCTTGGTCGATCTAAGTATTGTATACATTCACCTAGCTTTGTGAAATGCCGAGGCTTTTGCTAATAAAACTCCTCCTTGGGACGAGAGTTTCTACCAACACTATTAGGACAATCTTGGCGCATTCTCTGTACTGACTGCAGGGAATGTGCTGTAAACAGTGACTAGAGACGCCAAATTCAAGACTGAAGTTTAATTTGTTGACCTAAGATGTTTGAGTGAACTTTGGACCTTCTCACCCTGAATGATTCATAAAACTTGATACTAAGCTAATTAATGAGAATTGAACTGATCTAATACTAACCTTGGTATCAAGACCACAAACTAAATTTTATTTATCTATCTAGTGCGTTTTTGAATTGTCCCGTTCAAATACAGACTGTAGACAGAGCAACAGAAAGTTATCTATTTGAGGATATTAATATCACACCGATTTTTAATTTGCTTAACATAACAATATAGCGAATTCCATTCATCTATCCCATTGCGTTTTTGAATTATTGCATTCATTTTTACGGACTGGCAGACAGATAGACTTCTCTTGGACGGATTTCGTCCTAAATTGTATACATGTCTACAATTGTGGTGATCGCATGGAATATATCTTTGATCAAGCTTGCTCTATTTTTTGAGTTAATGTGTTCACAGGCAGACCGATATAATACAGAAAAAACACCTTTTTTTTAGTCGAGACATATAAAGTTTCATTTTTGACGATTGCAGTATTTTCTTTTTTGTATATTACGTATGCGACTAAGTAAAAAGAGCTGAATCTATGCCAACTTTTAGTACTTTTACTATTCGTCCTAGTAAATTTGAGGTATAAATGTGCGGGCTGTGGAAGTCCCATACTGACATTTCGAACACAACAAAATAGATACGGAATAATTTCTTGTCACGACAATGCATAGGAGCAGACCCGCATCTTAAACACCCAAACGCACACGACCTCTTCCACGAATGCTGATAGCCTGAAGCTTAAATAACGACACTTGTTCCTGAGAATTTCCTTCGTAATAGAATGTCTTTTTCACTTGTTTCCACCGTTAGGATGATAGCGTGATTTGGGTCGTTATGGGTTTCCTATAATCGCCGTAACCGGCTAGACATTTCTCACCCATGTCTTCATAGATTATAATGGGTTTTCTGGTAGAATTAGTTTTTCCGATTGAAGTTTATTCGCGATTTATCAGGAGTGGGGGAAAACTAAGGAATATTTTATACTATTTTCTATAGAAAAGGTATACGTCTTTCGGTAAATATTTTAAAATATAATTTTCAATTCCTTTTTGAACTTTTACACTAATGCTGTTCGTTTTCTATAAGTTGTTGCCCACTCGCAATTCTTTCCCTAAGTGTGATATATCTTCTGTATTTAAAAAAAACATTAAGTTTCGCGACTTATTCAGAGCAAACTTGGATGTGAGACTCAATTTATTGTTCTTCAACTCTCTGACATATTGTATCATAATGCAAAAATAAAAATAATGTTCTCATATTAAATCAAAGTATTAATTATTAACTAGATAGTAAACAACAACCGACATAATTTTAAAAAGATATTTACTAACAGTTCGTGTCAAATTTTATGTAAAAAATGTTTGCTGCTATGAGTTATCATTATTTAAAAAATGATATTAGAAAAAGCGATAAAATATATTCTTTTGGCTATGATCTTTTTACCTGAAGCAACAAAAATCTTCATATTTCGTTTGAATAGGACATAAATGAAAAATCAATAAAACTTATACAAAGAAAACATTTCCTCAAGATAATGTAGTCAAATATTTTTAACAGATTTTTTTCAATATTTTAGTGGATTATTAAAGTTTATGAGCATTTTTAGTCTCGAGCTTTGATGAAACGGTGGTTCCAGCTTCCTTCTCAGTCGACGCAGCGCAGCCAAGGAGATTTAGTTTGATTTAATTTTGTTAGATTAGCGCTCCATTTCTTAGCTACACGAATATATTTTGGGACAGACCTAACCATTTTCAACCGTCGTCAGATGAAGACACAACCGCCACCCTATTCCAAATTTCGCATCGCACCAAAAGTAGGATGGTTGATCCCCGAGGGGTTTAGCTTACACCAGTCTCCGTATACATGGGGGATCTACACTGCTGGGCAAAAGTATTGCAAGATTGGTAAAATGCGAAACATTTGGAGTTAA
This sequence comes from Araneus ventricosus, assembly GCA_013235015.1. Lineage (NCBI taxonomy): Eukaryota > Metazoa > Arthropoda > Arachnida > Araneae > Araneidae > Araneus > Araneus ventricosus. Next base: position 51,463 of record BGPR01004242.1, on the reverse strand, counting down.
TTTGAATACAAAGGTTCACAATTAGTTGTGGGTAGTAGTGGAATGTACAATCGTGGGAATTCACATTTTATAGCGAAGATTTTGTCGCGAGGACATTTAGAGGACCGTCCACAAACTGATGAAAACGAAAATGATTTGGGCTCACCCCGTTCCACAGGAAGCTTATAAAGTTTTGAAACTTTCACCAGTCATTTTGCTTCTTTTGCACATTGCTTACATCCATTTTCGTCATAGTAGCATACATATTTAAGAAAGGTTTTAAAAAGTCTCAAATTTCTCAGCGTGTTTTTTTTCGAGACATATTGTCGAGTATTCTGTAAGTTTCGAATAATTTGTTCGAAAACTCTGCATGTTACAAGCAAAAAACACGCTGAAAAATTTGAAATTTTTAAAGGAAACCTTTGTATCTCCAAAAATATGCATGCTACTTTTATAAAAATGCATGTAAGGAATGCGCATAAGATGCAAAACGATTGATGTAAGTTTCAAATAATCATTAGCAGCTCCCCGTGAAGCGGGGTGAGTCCAAATCATTTTCGTCTTCATCAATTTGTAAACGATCCCCTAAATGTCCTCGTGAAAAACGTGAGTTCTCACGTTTCTCCGCAACTGATTTTGGACCATTGTATTCAAATTAACTCCAGGTGCTTCGCATTTCTCCAATCTTGCAATATTTTTAGTCAGTAGCGTACTGTGGAATTGAGTCTCGAACTCGCGACTCTCCGATTGCAAAACCGAAACTCTGGCACGAGACTACAGAGGGCGCAGCGTATGTGGAGAAATGTTTTATAGGAGAATATTAATCCTGTCATTCACGACCGCTCCACGTCGCGAGAATTCATCTGTTACCAGTCACTCCGATTCCCGATCCTCGACTTCTCCGATTTTCACGATAATCCAAGCATCTCAAGCCACCTCCCCGACACACACGCACCTAATTCCTCAGCATTTTTGGCGCAGCAGTCAAAATGGAGTGATGGATATTGGGACAGATTGGGTATCTAACTTTCAGCTTCACAACACGCCAATTCTGACCGGTTTTCATATTGATAATCGGTTTTGACGTGGATGACCAGCGTTACCATTTTTAAATTCGGTTGTTTAGCCGAGTTATGAGGTAATTTTTACCTTCCAGAGAAGAGGCTTTATGATAACGTCGTTCACAGGCGAAAGAATCTTAATTCCATTTAAATTTGCACTTCGTTTTCTGTTGCTCTTTTGCAAAATAAAACTAGATGAAAGAAAATTTTCAAAAAAGTATTAACTTGTATTTTCCTTTGCGAGATACACATACTGCACCAAATGATCCTCTCCCTTGAGTAAGGGCAAAATATCCTTTTAAAACAGATTTTGTCGAAGAAACAGGACGTAACGTTTTAGGTGATTTGAAAGTCATTTGAAAATAAGGTCTGGGATTTTAATTTGTCTGTTTGTGGATCCATATAGTTTCTCTTCCCTCATTGGATCCTTATAAATAATTTTAAAAAATTTAAACGCCTAGACTATTACGATCATGTTGGATAAATTCTAAAAATAATGATACTAAATACATATATGTAGGAATTTAAAATAATCCCAGCTTTTCATAAAAAAATATAACGATATCCCAATATCTTTTCATATAGAGAGAATGGATTCTTGTGCATTGCGTTACTTTCAATCCAGTTCTGTTTCCTTAACCGATTTACTTGGAAAGATTCCTCATGTTCACCTTTTACCTTTTTTAAAATCAATTGGCTTTTATCCTCTCATTTAAACACTTTTAACATTTTTTAATGTTTACACTATTTTTATATATATTAGTTCCACATTTTTATCTTGCCCTGTTTTTTATATAGTTTGGCGCAAATCTAAACAAATGTTTGGCGCAGCTTGGCCAATTCTGGCCCTTGAGCCATAAAACCCCAATCACTCACTCACTCCGCCTCCACCCTCTACTGCACGGAAGCGGTAGTTTTTTTTCTCGCCTTTTTTTACCCAAATGTAATGCAAAAATGCTTTTGTTTCCGTTTTTTTCTGCTCAAGCAAATTTATTTGTTTTTTTACTGAAAAAGTTACACTGAATTTTTTAACTCTTGTCTCGGTTCGACGTCTTTTATCTTGTCTATAAACTTTATCTCGTATTTCGCTTTTATATTGCTTGATTTTAATTACTTTTATATCATGCGAAAGTGACATTCTTTTAGTACTTTAAGCACCTTTTCAATAACACCGTGTTCCTGTTTATTTATCATGTGTTTGGCGCAGTTTATCCAAAAATGGCTCTTGCGCCATTAAACCCCAACCAACCACCCAACTTGTGAATTTTGCTGAAAAATCTAAGATTTCGCGAAACTCTCTGCAACCCAAATTGGTACCCTTGTTTTTACATGCATTGCATAAAAGTAATTTGCTTTCAATCCATTCTAAGTCTGATCTGCTTGCTGGCCCTTTAATTTGACTCTTCTCTACAGTTCGCATTCAATTCATTTTTAAGAAATACTGAAATAATTTCTAATTTTTATTCTAAAGTGACATGCGAATTCGTAAGTTGTTTGCTGTTTCATTTAAGTTGCATTTTCTATCTGGTAAATATTGCTATTCTATTAATATAATATAAAAAAGCAGTTCCGCTAAAACTATGAAAATAGAGATGTTTTAAAAGTTTTTTTTATATTGCTGTATATCGTTGAAACCAGTGAACGGAAATGGCTGAAATTTTGGTCAGCGGTGTTGAGGCTGTTACTTAATTTATTGGTGTTAAAATTGCTATTTGTTTCTTTACTCAAATTTTTGAGATGTGAATAAAAAAATTTATGAAAATTATAAAATAATAGTTTAAGTCTGAAAATGTATTCAGTTACTGTTTTTGATACTAAGCGGTGTAATATAAAACAAGGATTATTGTAATAAACGGATCGTATGTGCTGAAATATCGAAAAGATGCAACTTTCATTTAATATTAGTAAAATGGATTTCAGTCCGATACAAAGTAGAAAAAATAGTTAGCACAGTATCCGCACCAAATATGAAAAAGGATAAAGTATTAAATATAAGATGAGTTAGCTGACTTTATCGTATGTTAAATATAATTTTATAAGATTGTGGTGAAATTATCAGAGTGAAACTTTAAATTTAATGCCATAACTTCTCTAAAGCGGCCCCTTCTCCATTACAAGAATATTAGGCCTCTCAGAAGGGTGGACGTTCTAAAGAGATTTCATGTTTATAAATGCAAAATGCTTTTTAAACAAGCTCTTATTCTTTATTTCTGATGAAGCGAATTTAAAAATCATCTAACGAAAAGAGTATCTTATTCAAAAATTTCTCATTCTTTTGTGGAAAATATACAATTTGTGTTTCCTTGCATCTTGCTTTTTGAGAGGTAACTTTTTCAGTAATTTTTAATTGGAAAAATCAATCCCATATCGTTTCGTAGGTAGTTGCTGAGGAATGGGCGATAATATCATCCATTTTTCCCTAAAGTCTGTTGAGATGAAAAGTCGCAACCTATAACAGCAGCTTCTTTCTCAGAGTTCAAATCACCGCCTCATACGTACAAATGAATTATTGAATCTCTTATCGTGATAGAGGCCTAAGTTCACTCTTCTCTTCACGTTGGGAAATGAATGATGAATTTCGATTTGATTTCCTCTGTTGTGTTTGGGTGTATGCACTTCCTTGTTCTTTCTTTCCTCCTTTTTCCGTTAATAAAAAGCACAAGGTGAGAGACGAACAAAATATACTTCTCTGTAGTTCTATATTGAGAAAGTTTACAGTATTCAGAAAAATTTTGAGATTTCTTTTGTCGTAATAAAACTGCAAGTCTGCTTACTTACCGATTCGTCAGCAGCAAAAAATAGAAAACTTCCAAGTATAAAACTTTCGGTTCCAACACAAATACTTTTCATTTCATCCTGTTTAATCCCCATATCTTTTTTATCGTATGAATTCTCCTATCAGTTTTGTTCATCTGAAAAAAAGGCATACTTAGTTCATGCAAAACAACAATACTTTTTCCCAAATACGATCGACAAAAAAATGCCCGTAAACTACATTTCACGAATTCCAAACACCTCCGGACGTTTTGAGAAATACTTCGAATAAATGCTGAGCCCTTCATATTTCAGGGGCCCTCAGAAATAGTCGCTCAATCCCACCGGGGACCTTGGAGAAGGTGCTGACGTCATGAGTGATAACTGTTATAAAGGCTCCACTGAGGTATCAAAGCACCCATCCAAAGTCAAGAATATCTCAATGCTGTCAAATATTTCACAAACAATTGTCGACTCCAGAATTCGAAATGTGTAAATGTTTCCGTAGAAAAGGAATAATCTAGGATTCAGTTATACAAATAAAGGGATTTATTGAAGGGGGGCTTTTTTTGTAACGATGCAATGCTTCCTTTTCCTATGGGATTTCTGAAATATAAAATATCGGAAAATATTTTCTTAAATTTAAGGTTTGTAACTTCGCACATTCTCGTAGCAGAACATGCTATTTATAATGTTATGCTAATTAATAAATTTGGAAAAATGGGATATTAAAATTTCTTTTTCTGTAATTTTTAGTGAAATTTATATTTCAAAATGTGTATGCTCGAGACAGTTCCCCACTGTACAACTGTATCTAAATGGTATAAAAATTAGATAGTTGTTACCCATTTCATTTTTTCTTGGAATCAAATGTCGGATTTGGAGGTTTAGTTGCGGAAGGATTGGTTTAATTTAGTTAATTCATTTATATTAACTTCCCATTTTGAAGCAACACGAGGGCTAATTTGGGACGGACTTAGTAATTCTGAACAGCGTTCAGATGACGAGGACGACACCTGAGCTGGCACCCCCTCCCCAAACTTCCGCACCAAGGCAACGGAAGGAAGTATGTCACCCTACGCAAGATTTAACGTGCAACAGGCCCAATACACGACAGATCTTCAGTGGAATCGGGTTACGAACCTGGAACCCTTCGGCCCCAAAGCCAAGATCTCATCAGTAGGGTACTGCGGCTTATTTGCGGAAGGAAATTGTAAAGGTAGATATTCAATAGAGGGGAGAAAAATTGAAATGCCATCTTTTATTTTCATACTCTTGTATTATTTGTACATTTCTAATTGTCAGATATTTAACCGATGATTAAAACACTTTACCATTTCTTTTCGTTAGGAGGTTGACTCTTAACTCAATTTATTTTTGTTTTTACAATTATGTTTAAATCTTTAACAATTAGTTTTCTTTATAATTAATGCTGACCCATTTAAAGTGTTTAAAATTGTTTAAAGTTGGACGCGTTCTTTAAGATTCGAGAATTTTTTCCTTTGCAATCTAATTTAACCGCGCCTATCAGAATTTAATTATATTTACTGTAACCGTAAACCGCGTTAAACCTGTCCCTCCAGGTATCCAGGGACTTGTGAATGACAGTCAGCTGCAATAGCTCGAGTAATGAGGCCAGATCCAAGTATCCATCACTAGCCACGGCCGAACCTCCTCGAAGGGAGGTACGTACTATCACTTGAGAGGGAAACTCAACTCACATATTGCACCCCAGGGAGAAATGAGAACCCTCTTACTTATACGGCGGCTTCTCATCCATGACTTGTGAGATTTGTATTTCCTGTAGGATTCTTTTGTCTTAATGCAACGTAAGAGTTGTAAAAAGATTACTATTTTGTATGTAGTTATAGTTGGTTCTATAAATATAAGGCAACAAACGTTGAGATATGTATATTTAATTTTAAATAAATACAAATGGTTATTAATTATTTCATTTAAAGTGGTTTCAGACTTATGCAAATATTTTGCAATCGCTGCTGTGAGTTTTGGGTGGGTTTTTTTAAAAAAGAAGAAGTATAATTTTATTGTTTGTATATAGTATATAAGTAAATATTTAAGTTTGCATATAAGATAATTCGTACTTATAAGGACAATGTTTGGCGCGTGTGTGTGTTGCGATGTCAGACGAATCTATCGCCCTTACAGCCATAAATCTTGGCCACAGGTATCGTAATTGTGACTGAATGCACCTCGAAGACGAATTTTAAAATTTAATCTAAAATTTTTTTATTTATCAATGTGTGTTGTTTCGGATGATTTTTCGCCTCATTTCTCGATAGCATGGTTTGGATAATTATACGAAAAAAACAGATACACCATAGGAAAGCAACGATTTCGCTTGGAATGAAGTTGTTTTCGAAGCATCTAACAATTTACTGTATTTTAGGAATTTTAAAAAATAAGCACTTTTCAAAAAAAATTCAGTATTCTTAAAACTCTTCATCCCTTGTTTTAATAAGATATCATTTTCAAATTTTTTGGTAGTAAATCATTTATTTTTCTCTGATTTGAAAAGAACGGTTAAAATATTTTATTTCTCCGATTTGAAATTAATTTATATCTTGATGGGATCAGAGAATTTTTCTCGAATGCCGACAGTGAAGAACCACGCAGTGCCCTGCTACGCCATGGTGAAAAAACAACGTGATTTATTCTTCGCTGGACGCAGTCGTAAAGCAGAACCCTTCCCAGAACGTTCTGCAACGTTGAAGAGAAATATATATATATATATATATATATAAACAAATACGAAACAAATTAGCAGAAAACAAGCAAACACATAAAATAAACATCACCATAAAAACAAAATGTCAAGAAAAAAATCTGCGGTAAGAAAAAAGCTCGAAAGTGGAATATATATATAAAAGGGGAAAATAAAATACATAGAAAAAGTTAGTAACACAACGCAACGAATGCGCAAAATGCTGCAATTCACAGATTTGTGGAAAATATATCAATATCATGAAAAGTCAAAAAAACGCTAAAATAAAATGGAGAGACTGTAGTAAATCGGTAAAAGCAGCAGATGCTCACATCAGGGCAAGTAAAATTCCATACGAACTGTTAAAATTAGGCAGAACATAATGTTTTCTGCGAACAAAGTGCTGACATATAGCTAAAAAAAACAAAACACTGTCCTTACCCCGAACATTATGATAAACCAAGAATTTGAATGAAATACATATAAAAGAAATGAAATTACGAACCTAAAACTGAGAGGATGTGCTTACCAACGGGAGGAATATGTTCATTCAAATACCCTTGGTTTATCATGCATAATGTTCGGGGTAAAGGACAAGTTTTTTTAGCTATATGTCACCACTGTTCGCAGAAAATATGATTTCATCTGACTTTTTTAACGGTTCGTACAGATTTTACTTTACCCTGATGACATCTTATAGCCGCTTTTTTACCGATTTTAATACAGTCTCTCCATTTTATTTTAACATTTTTTTGACTTTCATGATATTGACATATATATATAGTATATATATATATATATATATACATATATAGAGTTATATATATATATATATAAATATATATATAATGGAAAAATGGCGTATTAGAATTTCTTTTTCTGTAATTTTTAGCGAAATTTATAATTAAAAATGTGTATGTTGTATACAGTTCTTTGCTGTATAACTGTACCTAAATGGTATAAGAATTAGATAGTAATTACTTGTCTCATTTTTTCTTGAAATTAAATGCCGGATTCAGAGATTTAATTCCGCACATAGCCTGACGGAAACTGCACAAATAGATATTCATTAGAAGGGAAAAAATAAGGTATCATCCTTTTATTTTCATACTACCTTGATATTTGTACGTTTCTAATTTTCAGATATTGAACCGATGATTAAAATTACACTTTAGAAAAAGTTACTGTTTCTTTTAGTCAGGATATTGATTCTTAAAGTCAGTTTATTTTGTTTTAATTATGTTTAAATCTTTAACAATTATTTCGTTGATAATTAATGTAGAATCATTCAAAGAGTTTCAAAAGCTATTTAGAGTTGGACTTTTCTTTTAAGATTCTAGAATTTTTTCTTTGCAATCAGAATTTAATCCTGCCTATCAAAAATTATATGTATTTTCTGTATGTGATTCTTTGTCTTCAATGCAACGTAGGAGTTGCCAAAAGAGTAACATTTTACATGCAATTATTGTTGGTTCGGTAATGTAAGGCGAAATCTAATGAGCATTTCATATTTAATTTTAAATAAATTCGAAACATTATTAATTATTTCATATATAGTTGTTTCATACCTATGCAAGTATTTTGCATAGGTTCCTATTTGGTGTTTTATTCCCGTTATCTTAAAATCTAACACTTTTTTATTGTTCAAATTAATAACGTCATTAAATTGATGCTTTAAACTTGAAAACTAGTTTGTCGTTATGTTTTCGGAAAGCGGGGTAGGAATCTACTTCTTTGGAAAGAGCAAATGTGATTTTTTTCGGGTATTATAACCTAACAGAGAATCCTTTGGTTTTGACTATTTAAATTTGAATTTCATTCCAAAATCGCAAAAAGGCCCGAGGTAACAAATATAAGAGCTTAAAAAAATCAAGATAAAAATACTCCTCTCGCTCTATTATACATGTTTCGAGAGTAACTCTTAAAATGGAATAAAGAACAATAAAAATGCTTGAATTCACCTATTCGCGCCTTTTTCCAATATATCTCCGACGTTGCCAGCCAATTCTCGCTGCATACCAATAAACAGAATTTTAATTTCCTCTCGCTTTGGCAAATAGCCCACAGCTTACGCATAGAAGGCACGGGAAAAATTTAAATTCCGCTTGCAAATTGTTCAATAGCTTAGGGTTTTAAGGCCTTCTGACGAAAGTTCTTCTGTAAAAATTATTTTCTCAACATATGCAGGGGATGTTTACTTATTTTGGGAATGATTTCCTGTTATAAATTTAAATAAAATAGTATCCAGACGTTGATAGGAAAGCTTTTGACAACACGTGAATGATATTAGAAGTGTAAAATCATGTGCAGGAAGTGTATAGAATGAATTTATGTTATAGCAATCTGCTTGGCAGTAAATTTATATTTTTGTTTTTCCAGTAAGAATTTTTTCTGGAGAAAAACTAAGGAAAACACTGAAAAATTCAGTACTCATAACATTTGTCTTCCGAATTCTCAGCAAATAAGCACTTTCTCTACAAACAATTTGTACCATTATGGTTGCAATAATAAACATTTTAGACTTATCTTCTACAAATAATAATAAATTATTGCTACCTATAAACTACATAGACAGTTTAAAGAACAATACTGTAGGCGTTAAGCAACTTCGGAAGCAAATGGATTATAACGAAAAATGATTAGATATGAACATGATTTTTTTAGCAAAAATGAGCCTTATATTACATAGTTTATGGCTTATTTGCATTTTATGCCTAAAGATATGATTAGAATTTAATCACATTAATTAATATTAGACATAAAAACTGCATGCATTTAAAAAGAGCTTACAGGATCTCTTTAGGAATTTAGTTGGTCTTTAAAAAGAATGCAAGTTTTAAAAAATCTATCTCCATTAAGTGAAAGCATAAAGCTTGTTTTTGTACGCCCTAGATATAGAAGAATAATTAGTTTTCAGACATGTGTGAAGATTCCACTGCCGTTGCGTATGTGATTTGTTTTAGATTTAAAATAAGACCATTTCCGTAAATGTGTAATTGATTTTTGCTTAAGATCTCAGAAACAGAAGCTCAAAATTTTTAAATAATTTGAAAAATGACTATTTCAGGTAGAAGAAAATTAAAAGGATATAAATAATTCAAGAATTCACAAGGGAAAAATAAATAACGTATACTCGAGGTATTTCTGCCACGCAAATAGAAGATTTCCTCTATTACGAAAAAACGAAAGAAGGATTATTTTTGCACTCGTTTTGATACATATCTACTATTATGGTATAAAGATCACATACCAAATTTTTCTGCTATCTCAATAATTTTTTTAATTGCCGTGTTTACAAATTGACTGACATAATTTTTTGACATTTCTCTACAAATTTTTTGTGCCATTCATGATTCGAATGATAGCAAAAGGTGTGTGACGGCTAGAGTTTGCTAAAGATGGGAGTCAAGTACAGAAAATGCAAGAATCGATCGCAAAAGTTCCAGACACTGATTTAAAATTATGGAAGAACAAAAATTTATTATTTCAATCTATATAAAGACATAAACGACTCCTGGTATGCTTAGCCGTGTTCAAGCGATTTTTGTCTTTTTAATTAATTGCTACTTTGACTGAATTACACATATGGATGTCAAAAGTAGCAGTATGCGAAGAGTTTAAAAGAGAAGAAAAGAATACTTTGTGTGTTCTGAAGACTCTCGGTTTTAAGAACATGTCGCTCGCTTGGGAAAAAGAGAACCCCAATACAATAATTTCCTTTTTAAGACTTTAAATCAAGTTTATTTCTTCGAGCACAATACCATAATTTTAGTTTCAATATTTACCTCCACAGAGAGCAGTCTCAGCATTCTTGCAGTGCAGCAAACGCCCTGGTATCGTATGGGAAATAGGAATAAATACAGTCAAACCCCGGTATAACGAATCCGGGATATATCGATCCCTCGTTATAACGAACTTTTGAAATTGTCCCAACCGAACTCCTATACAACTAATGTATTTTCAGATGCTTGTATCTATTTTCAAAAGCAAGGAATTCAGATATTGAGAAATTCCACTTTCCACTAAAATTTCCACTTTTCAAGTTTACTTTCAGCTCTTAATGAGAAATCACCACTTGTTTTCACACTTTAGAGAAATAAATGACAATAAATTTCGCTGTTCATTTTTAAGTACATATAGTTATTTTAATGTAATACAGCTCATTATTAACTGCAATTTAATGCAATTATTCTGTTCAACAAAGAAATGCATTTAAGCAATATAGGCAGTGGAGGCTCGTCCATTAGAGCTGCACCCCCCCTGAAATTATTTTCAAAGTTGGTACTTTCGTTTTCATTCTAATTGGTTTACTTTTCCACTTTGATGATCAACGAAATGACAAAAAAGTAATAAAAAAACGTTAAAGGGAGACAGAAAATCAATCAAGAATTAAGAGAGAGACAGACCAGATCTGTAAAGAGTTTTTCCCCTTCTGGGATCAAGATTCGCTAACTGAGCAACGCGGAGAGCTCAGTCGGGAGAAAAAAGCAACCCTTTCTCCTATTGAAATTAGTTGTCCTTGAGCTGCGTTTCCCACGGCTCTCTATAGATGCGACTTCCTTATTTGGCTTTTCTTTGCTTTTTCTTAGTAATCTAGTCATTAAGTAGTTTTTTAAATCAAATTCTGGAGGAGTTGTGATTTTTTGGGGTGCTGATTACGAACTTGAGGTTTGCCACCAATAATTTTTATTGGCATTTTAGTTATAGCCGGAAAACATGAAAACAAATTTTTCCACTTTTTTGCTTATAACTCAAAAACTATCAATTTTTAGTATATCGTCATTATAAACTAAAATAATAAGCACAAAATTTCCTACAACTTGGATCTATACAAATTTTGCAGCACCGCGCTTGTTTCTGAACTGACGAGCCGCCACTGTTTATAGGAAATCTTGTGTAGCCAATATTGGATAAATATGATATAGTGAACCCTTGGTTATAGCGAACCACCTGATCGGTCCGTTGAAGGTCCATTATACCGGGGTTTGACTGCATATGCAAGCTTCATACTGTATTACCACCACAAGAAAAACCCTAGACACTAGACATGCCTGATGCGGGCGTTATTGAAACGGGATATTCCACTGCAATTTGGGGTTGAAGGAAAGGTTTTTATTTCATTTGGCGCAGATAGAACCGACGGAAATCTCGTTTCGATTTGTACTACGGTCGAAAAAGAATTCTCGCCTTACGAAGTGTGCTTAGTTCGTCAAAAGTTGCGGTTGATTTTATACCCGTTTACCTTCTTTCTTCGACTCGTCTACTTGCGGCAACCCTGTCCAGGGTTTTCTTCCTAGCGGTAGGACAGTACGCTTCATATGTAAAATTTCAATGTTCCGTATTGTAGCAGTATTTTTTTCCAACTGAATGATTTATTTTGTTTATACGTAATATAAATGTTAAAATGGTTAACATTAAGGAAATCTTTTAAACAATATCTGGGAACTTCCCCCCCCCCCTTAATTCTGACTAATGCTCGCCAGTCTTCGTAGCAATCCTCCCAGGTTTGCTTCGCTCGCAACAATGAGGAAGCTGTGAATTCTATAAAAAATACATATACGGGTGAGCTTAATAGATTTGCTTCTGATGCTTTAATTTAAATCAGGGCAGAATACATTTATTGGCCTTGAAGAAGGTCGTTTTCTTAATTTTGAAAGCATTTAGAAGATAAATTGAACATTCAAATGAAAATAGCAAAGAAATTTATGAAAGTGCAAAAAAGAAAAGAAAATGGTAAATAAAAATCTCGAAATATATGGAGAGAATCCTATAAACAAATCGGTTAGACTCACAATCGTGGGACGGTTTCGCTGCCAATCTCGCCATAATTGCGCAAACCGGTAAGAAGATCGCCAAAAGGGAAAAAAGTTTGAGGATTACCACATTTGGCGAATAATCGTCCAAAAGAAATTCCATGTTAGCAACCGTAACTTAATTTTAAATCTGGGCAGCGCGCAAAACATGTTGAAACAAATTATTTCTCTTTCCTGATCGCCTTTCAAAACTTTCTTCAACTGATTTATTTGCACGCTGAATTCGCCTTCTTTCATTGTGTCGGTAATTTTTAACAGCAGGGTGGGGATTAATTATTTACTCAGTCAAAAGAAGGCTCAAACTAAATCCACTCTTTGTTTACATTTGGAAAGTGAAACCTCATGAGTCTTCGATTGCCATAGATATTGCCAAATCCTATAACTAAGTAACACATTTTCTGAGAGTCGCACAAGAGAAATATTTATATAGATAAGAGAAACAATATTACAAGGGAAAATGTTATCTAGCTTTTAACATATCTAGACACTTAACTCGCGATTAGTTGCTTCTGGTCATTAATCAACCTCTTCCATTGAAACGTAAGATGGATGATACCGTTTCGTTTCCAATAAAAATGAAATAATATTAGTCCAATTTTGCTTATAAAAATTCTAAAAAAATTAGGAATGAGTATTAAATAAATAGAAAATCATGATAATGCCGTCTCTAAAAAATTGGATCAATTTTCCGTTGTGGAGTACGATCTGAATCCATTTGGTCTTAATGGTTAGTCATAATGGAGATTTAATAGAATTCAGAAAGAAAAGAACACATGAGGGTCATTAATAGCTTGAATCAGATTACTTAAATAATTATTTGATTGTTAGGAAATGATTATTTCTTATGATCCGTTAATTTTTCGTTTGGAATAATTAGTTGGACAGCAATAAAAAGCGGCTCGTTTTTAAAAAATACACTGTTACTCCACCGGTTCGTTTACGACTTCATAAATCCGACCAATGTTTTCTTTTAGAAGATTCTGAAAGACGTTGTAATTATACTTTTGAGAAACAGTAAAATTATTTGCTAAGTTTTCTGATTTTTTAAAACTTAATTTATTCGGTATTCCTGATGAAAATCGTAAGCATTTTACTGTTTTCTTGGGTCCTTTTCGTTCCATTTGGACTTATGATATGTGATTAAGAAGTGAACAGTTTGCTTTTATTTTTTTAATATTGAATGCCGCATCTTTAAAATGCGCATAAGAATTATGTTTTAAAATATACATTTTGGTTTTTTGTGTAGATATGTGAATAATTATCTATACTTATAAAAGACAATGTTTGCGTGTGTATGTGTGTGTGTGTCCGATGTCCAGATGAATCTATCGCACTTATAGGTATGAAATTTGGCACACAGGTAGGGTGACTCAATGCATCTCGAAGCCAGAATTTAAAAATTTAATCTAGAAATTTTTGTAAATGTTTTGTGTTATTTCGGGTCATTTTTGCCACGTTTACGGCTGTGGTATCTTTTCTAATGATCTTTGAAAAACAATCAATGCACCATCGGATAGAACAAACAAGTTTCGTTGTAATTAAGTTTGTTTTGAATTTCCAACATAATTTACTGAATTTTGAGAAATTTTTAAATAATAGTCATTTTTCATTTATATTTTTAACATTCAATTCTTATTTTCTTGCATCCGACGTTCCAATAACGATAACATTTTCAATTTTTTTAGGTATAAATCGGAATATTTATCTCTGTTTTAAAACAAGAATGGTTAAAATATCTTTTTTCTCCGATTTTCTATGAATTTTTTTATTGATCAGTTCAAAACATTTTCTCTCGCATATCCGAATCGACGAAGCTTCCGACCGACCCAAGGTTTCTCTCAGTTCCCAGAATGCATTTCTACTATCCGATTGGCTGGCGGTACCAAGCGAAAGTCACGTTATACTCTCGATCATTTTATTGCGTCAGCTAATCTTAATTACTTCATTTTACTGATCCAAGAATCACTTGATTTATTTGTTTTCTACTTTTTGATAGTCGCGCATGTATGCTGTTATCTTTAGTTAAAAGAACACGTTATTCATGTCGCTGAAGTTCTTGCATGTACTTTCACTAAAAATCGAGGACGAAATCAATATTATATATATATATATATATATTGGTCCTTTTTTGTTGTTTTGGTTTTTCTTTTATGACATGGTTTTGATTTCTTTTGTTAATATATATATATATTGATTTCGTTTAACTATTGATTAACTTTTCATTTCGTTTATTTTATATTTCGATTTTTTTTCCAAAACTTTGGGCTTTTTTTTATTTTGTTGAAGTCATTATGCCACGGGCAACGCCGTGCTCGTACTGCTAGTCTTTTATATTTTCTTTCTCTCTCATTCTACTTTTCTTCCAATAATGTTTTATTTTTTAATTAGTATTTTCAATTTTCTTATTATTTATTAATTTTTAAAATTATGTCCTTTTTCTTATTTTTAAATTTATTTTTATGTTTTTTGTGGAAATACCTTAAAGAGTTATATGTGTTTCTGTGTTATAAGCGATTGTTTATTTTTAGTTTATAATTTCTCAATAATTAGGTTTCTTTTTTGTTCCCATGTAACCATTGGCATCAATAGTCACTGTTATATACTCTTATTATTGTCTTTCCTAGGCATTCTAGCAAGTCGATGTGTAAAGTTGTGACTTTTTCTTATTCTTTCAACTGCTCAGTAGCTCTTAATGGTTACAGGCACGTGGTATGAGATGATGTTCTATATCTACAAGGAAGCATCATATATTTTATTTTTTTACTCGAATATACGTAATAAAAGACGAGATATTTAAGAAATATATCGTGTCTCAATTGAGATTTAACACATTTTTCAATAGTGACATGAATTCGAAAACATAAAAATAGTAAATAAATTTTGTATTAAATATTTCAAAGGTATATGTCACATGAATTGAGATTTTGTAAATCATTATCACTATCGATATTAGTCCGAAGGAAACTTCCTGTTTATTTAAAGTTGAAAGGAGAGTCAAAAATCGTTTCATTATGCGTTATAATTATGCGAAAGGTATGTTTTAATTAGATCAGTTGTAATCTATGTTAACGAATGCATTGATGAAAATACAAAAATAATGCTCCTCAAAATTCTGATTTGCCACTTGACTTTTTAACAATTTTTTTACGGCCATTACAACCGGAAATAGGTACATGATTTGTCAAATGACATTTTGCACACATTTTTTTATAGTGATGCTCATTCGGTAAAAAAGAAAACACATTTAATACTTGTTCAGAGTTGAAAATAGAATCAAAAGCGGAGTACTAATTTTTGCCATTCCGATTTGGCACACTTTGGTTTTCCTATTAAAGAACTAAAATTACTTATATTTATATTCCAAATATTGCAGGAAAAGAATTTATGATGGAATGCTAATCTCATTAAAGAAAGGACTTATGAGATTTAAAAAATATGGGCGTTCCATAATTTTTGTCGTCCAGAAGCAAAGCATTCCTGCAAAGAAAAGGTCTTAAGAAAGTAAAATAGCTTTTGTACACGGAAGACGATGTTCCATTAGCAAGGAGCCGGCTCTCCTCAATTATCCTAATAGCTTCTTCCGTTCACTTTTTAATGCTTCTCTATGAGATTATGAAAAGGGCTTTTAGCTGGCAGTCTCCATCCGTAAGTCCTTTAGTTGTTACCACCAAATCCCTTGGAAAGTCGTGTTTGCTGGTAAATAGCTGCAAACTAGAAGTATTGTCCCGTTTTAATCATTTATTGGGAGAAAAGAATGAATAATGTATGATTCATAATTCTAAGGGATATTCCAATTTGTTTTCTGAGATTTCTGGTGGCTAATATAAAAAAAAGTAATCGCATGTTTTTCTTTGTATTTTCAACTATACGGATATACTGGAGAATATTTTCTTCTTTCCTTTTCCAGTTGGAAAAATTGATTTAATGTTTTTTATATACGTTATCATGTTTTAATGCAACTCAAAATGAAAGCACAACATATTTTTTTTGAGGAACGATAAATTTTGCATTTGTTTACAAAAGCTATTTCGAAATATTAAATAACATTAAGAAAACATACTTGGGTGGCCAATTCAGTTAAGGCACGGGATTGCAGCTGAATATAAATAAGAAGAAGATTATGGGTTCTGTCCTCTATAACTGTGCAGTTAAACGAAATTATTTAAATACGAATTTGTTGGGAAATATATTGCTCCGTTTTAATATAATTTATTGGAAGAAAAAAGGAATAATGTATTATTCGTAAGACTACTGTAGTTTGTGCACTCAGATTTCGGGTGGCTAAGAAAAAAATGGGTATGCTCAATTTATACATACTTGATGGAATATGTTTTCTTCCCATCTTGAAAATTAGTTTAAAATTTCTTTTTATCTATGTAGTATCTTTTAATACAATGCAAAATTAAAATTTATTTTGGCAAGAGGAAACGGGCTATTTGGGAGGGCTCTTTTGAAATCCACAACAACAAAAAATAACCCATTACTGACCTATTCGACTAAGGCATAGTATAACTATTCTTTTCTTTGTATTTGGATATTGTTCTGTTTTTTTCTATCTATGTGGTATATTTTTATACAACACATAATGAAAAATCAGTATTATTTATTTATAAAGATTTTTATTATATTTTTCTGCTAGAGGAATAGTGGGCTGTTTCGGAGAGCTGTGTCTCAAAAATGTCGTGGAATGATTTATTATCTCCTGGTGATAATGACAAGCCTTTTCTAAACCGAGCACTCCCTCCCGAGTCTTTGGAAAGAGGTATGCAAAGACTTAAATGCACAGAAAGGTCTGTATATTTCCTGAGAAAATAATATTAAGAAAAATGAAATGAATGTGACGGGGCTTTCAGAAATATTTTGCACATATTTTTCAACGTGGGTGATATTTAGTGCAAAGAAAAGTTAATGAATGAACTTGTAAAAATGAAGTATTCTTGCATAAATGAAAATAAAAATACAATCTAATTAAAAAAACAGATTTTTAGGAACTTCTCTGAGTTTTCACCACATTTCAACTGCATAATATTTTAAAGCCCTGATTTAGTGTTAGGAAATATAAAAAAATATTTTTCAAATTTTATAAAACTTTAATATGTCCCGTTTGTTTTAGAGTATATTATATGCTATTTTCTGCAATGAAAGTAGCGATAATTATGAATAAGAAGAATATATGAAGAATATCAATTTGAAAAGCAAAAGAGAGGTGGTGCATAGATTCAAATTAATTTTGGTGTTTTTGAATCAGATATCGAAAGGCCAGAAAGAAATATTAGGGCAAGTGGCGGGAAGTGATGGAAACTCCAAATTCTCTACAGATATTGATTCTATTTCCCCATTTTATAAAGCCTGACATCTTTTTCTTTTAAATTAATAAAGTCACTTAGTTAAGGTTTCGACATTTAAAAGCAAAAATTTTCTCTTTGTTTTCTAGTTCTTTAATAATATATCTCTCCGGGAAGATTGAATATGTATCCTTCCAACAAAGGACTGTTGACACACAATATTTCTCCGCAAAAAGATTTTATTTACTGCAAAGGTTTTTTTTTAATGCAACACATCCATTCAAGGGTTTCTGGAGGATTCTTCTTGTGCTGTTTACTTGTCAATTTATCGAAAATACGTAGAATAAAACTGTAATATTGCCACATTTTAAGGGGGGGAACTTATCCACTGTCCTTCTTTAATGAATGAAATCACGAAATTAGATGCACGTGAACCAACATTTTCTTCTTCATTATTTAATTAGTTTTCCTTAGGCTATTGAAAACTTATTGGCAAAATTTATTAAATATCCGTTTAGTAAGTTCTAGAAGTTTCTGTGAGACGTATAAATTTAAGCGCATATTTTAGTTCCTTGCATATGATAATTATAGCCATTATCTTCCGAGCTATAATGCGAATGTTTTTCTTTCTTTTTACTTCGCGTTCTGAAAATAAATCCAATCGTTATATAAAACTGAATTATAATAATATAGCAGCAATATATTCCTAATATGTAACAAGGATTTTTCAGTTGTTACTTTCTCAAAATTATTTTATATACATACTTGCAGATAGAAAAATTACTAAAGTTTTGTACCAAGTACTTTTATTGAACAAAAAACTAAAGGAAAACTTGTTATTTATTTCTTTCATCCCACCTGGTTTGGTTAAATTCCTTTTGAATGCGTAATTCGCGCTGCTATGTTACAGCAAAGAGCTGGTGAAAAAGTTGAAATAAATTAAAAATTGAGCATAAATATAAACCATTAATAAAGACTCGTCATCATTTGTTGACATAAACCGTCAGTGAGTAAATTTGATCTAGCCTGGGATTAAAAACCCATTTAAACAGCCAGGATTACGTTAAAATAAAAACAAATATTATTATTAAAATTAAAGATAAAATTAATTATTAAAGATACAATTAGTCGATTCGCAAATTCAATAACCGGTTATACAATGAAATTGAGCATTTATTCTAAATATTACCCTGAGTAGAGAAGGAAATTTTGTTCAATGGAAAGTACAAATTTATGCTATTATTTATTTATATGAGAAAATCTAGTTTAGTTATATTAAGGCTAAGTTTTGAAGCAACAGGGGGACTATTTTGAGACGGACCTCATAATTATGAACCGCCGTCACGTGACGAGGGCGACACTTCAGTCGGCTCCCCCTTCTCCTAACTTCCGCATCGCGCAAACAGGAACAGTTTGATCCTGGACTCTGATTTAATGCCAGGACCACAAATAGTGGAATCGGGTTTCAAACCTGAAGCCCTCCGGCCCCGAAGCCGGGACCTCACCAGTAGGTCATCGTGGCCTCATTTTATGTCACAAAGCATTTTACCAGTATACAATATTATTCGCATTCTTCATCTCGCAATATCTTTTAGGAAATTCCGTATTTTCAAAACGAATTCATATTCTGTTTTAGTTTTCTAAGTATATTTATATAAAAGTTTCAGAATAACGAAAATAATTCTGTGTTTTTCAGTGCTTTCTTCTCGTCTGAATTCGTAACAACGCAACAAGTATTCAGAACCACTCTACAATTCCATGTTCTAAAATTCTTGACTTACTGAAAAATTCAATTCCTCTCCATTCCGGCTCATAAACCTACACTTCCCCAAAGTAATCATAAAAGTCACCGAACTTCAATGCAAGGATTTTATTTTTTCCACATTTGCTTCGGAGTTACTGAGCCATATCTTCTTCTTCTTTACACCTAGAGTGAAAATATAACTCGAGATTAAAAATTTATTTGCCAGAAATTTTTCTTGACTTTTCAATGCGAGGATGCTGAAAGAACATAAAGGAAGAGTCTTCAGGAAGTAAATAATAATAATGACACTGCTTTTTTTTCGAGTCAAAGGAGATATCGATTATAAAGCACCTGTGTACAACTTGCTTTTTTTTTTTAATTTCTTTTTCGAAGGCTTTGTTTTGTGCTTGGATTGTCAGACGACATGCATCTCTCGTTTCACAATATTTTATCTAAATCAAAAAAATTTTTTTAACAAGTCTAAAAAGTACAATTCTTCTGTGTACAAGCGATGATGCATTTGTTATTTCCAAATGAAGGGTGTTTACACATTTTTTTTTATTAGAATTAATTTTATTTCTAATTAAAAGATAACTAGATTCAAAACGGAAAATACTTCAGAACCAATGAATTGTGTTAGGTTTCTAAACTCGGCTGAAGTAAATAGAAACATTTTTTGCTGTATAATTAAACTGGCAATAACTACTGTAGAAGATGCATTTTAACCGTTTTAATAATAAAATACGATACGATTTTCTCACGATATTGTGAATCACACTTCTTAAATACCATTAAAGAAGTATAGCCTGTCCCATACGATCCTTTGAATCCTTGAATTCCAACGCATAAATTTCAACTTAATTTTTTATTATTTGTACTCTTTTAAAAAGTAAATACGCCAAAAAGTTCTATGATAGTCATGTAAATTTAATGCCTATCTTTGCTCTGTAATTTAACAGCGATTGAAATAAACATTATTAAAAAAACTGATCACAATCCAGTTTAAACTTCTAGCTAACTGTGATATTTTTTACGTTTTGCCTTAGTTTAATCGGTGCTTAACTCTTCACGTTGCCTGTGTTGATGTAGTGACAGAATTTTGGCTTCATGAACATATGACCTAATTATACCAAAGATTCACCATTTACGTGATCTTATTGGCATACATTTTATCCTAGAGGCGGTTTTAATACAGTACTATTGGAATTTTTTCCCTTTACGAACAGATTCTTTTCTTTGTTAAAATATATTGTGACAAAATCGTCTTGTGGGTGTACCTGAATGCAGTCCAATAAGCAGGATTAAAAAAATAAAGCTCTTTATTTTACAGGTATTCTAAGCAAAGAAACGTAACACAAGTATTAAAACAACACTTGTAAAAATTCACAACAGAGATTATCATTAAATCTCAACACAGCGTTCAAAGGTTCTTATTAGCTTACCAGCTTGCTTGCTGATCAAAATCCAACTGACTCTTCTTGGCTTGAGAGCTTGCCTTTATACTTTTCAACAGGAAGTGACTTCATTACGTAGGAAGCGACGTAATCTCTAGAAAGTTCATTAAACCAGTAGAAATAGGTTGAAAGTTCGAGGTCCTTCTAGAAAATTCCCTTTGTCGCCAAAGTCCCCAACTTTCCCGCCAAGTCGCGAAAAAGGTCGCCAAATTTATCGCCAAGTCGCCAAGATTGGCATCTCAGGGAAACGACTTAATAGCTTTGTAACAATATTGCCTATTCACTAATTCTCTTGCAGATAATTTCACTCCCTTGTATTATTGCATCATATCATGTGTAGTGGCTACATTTATTGTTAATAACTGCAAACAAAAACTGGCAATCCCATGGATAATTGAAAGGAATTCAAATTTTATATTCCAATGGTGTTAATAAAGTATTAATGAATAGCATATCTTCTTTCGCAAAAATGCTCATTTAAAAAGAAAATTTTGAGATTGCATTATCTTGTAATCTAAAGGTTGAATCTATTATGGGTATATTATACATCCTAACGTTGGAGTAGTGAGGAAGTTGGGAAGTGTGTTGGCGGATCAAGTATTGTCTTCATTATCAGTCAAGAGTTCAAAACTACGATAACCTAACTCAATCGTCCTCAACTTGCTCCAGAACGAGACGTTAGTCCGAACAATCAACCTAATCCCGAATTTTGCTGCAGGATTATAATAGCAAGAGCAAAAAGTGTGAAATCTGTGCAATATTTTATTACTTGTTCTTCCAAACAAAATCACCGTAACTGCGGTAATTCAAGCCGAATACCGATCTTCCGAAACAAGAAATACGAAATAATTTCTAGCCTTTGGTTGGGTATAAAAAGCAGACCCGCATTTTAAGTAACTATATCGATATGACATCTTCCAGCAGCGCTAATAACATCATGCTTAACTAACGATACTTGTTCTTGGAAAGTACCTTCATAACAGAATATATTTTTCACTTGTTTTTGCCATTAGGGCGATGGCGTTATTTGGGTTGTTAAGGGTTTCCTATAATCCTGGTAACCGATCCGATATTTCTCACCCATGCCTTCATAGATTATAACGACTGGTAGTAATAGCTTTTGTATGCCACTATGTTCGTTGTTTACCAGAAGTGGGAAATAACTAAGAAATATTTTTAACTGAATTTTTATGGAAAAAAGAGGTACGCCCTTTGGTTAATATTCCTAAGGATACTTGAAAGATATTTATCAATACCTGTTTGACCTTTTACATTAATGGTATTTGTTTTCTATAAGTTATTATTGACTTCTGCGCCTTTCCTTATGTGCGACACATCCGGTGAATTTTAAAACTATAAAAAGTTCACACCTTCTCAGAAGTAATCTGTGTTAAACTCAATTTAAAGTTGTTTCAACTCTCTTACCTTATTTTATCATAATACGCATATAAAAATAGAGTTCTAATGTAAAATTAAATGTGTTAAATCAGTAACTAGATAGGAATGATCATATTCTACTTATTTTTAACAAGATATTTGTGAACTGTTGGTGTCAATATTTTCGAATAACATCTTGGTTTCGAAAGGTTATCCACTATTTGAAAGAAATAATGAAATAAAAAATAATGATATAAAACTCACTTTTTTGCAGACAAGATTTGAAATGTTTAATTCAACAATAAGGGAGTTAAAGTAGATATATGCTTGTTTTGGAAATTTAGCGAAAATATTTGCAGAAAAAGAAACGGAGTGCATATGGTAAAATTTGGACTCTGAGTAGCGCCGGTAATCTCATAAGTTATTATATGATCCGAGGAGAGTAACGAAACTTCGTTAATGTATTACTTGGTGCTGAAATATCTCCATATTGATAACTATTATGCAAAAGATGCATAAGCAGTGTAAATTTGTCCAAACATATTAACGCAAAGTAATTACGTATTAATGAAATCAGCTTTTAATTCACCATGCAGAGTAGGGCTCCTGGAACAGCTGTAGAAGTATTCGATGAGGATGATGTTACGAGTAAATAAATTAAATTGTGAAGATTGTATGCATTGTTAACGAAGAGATTAGGATCAGATTAGCAATATATTAACATAAGGGGAGTTTCTTCTTTTCAGTAGTGGAGGGAATGATTAAAACCTAAGCGCAATGGACCAGGAAGACGAGAAATGGAAGAGATCTCTTTGTGATTTTAGTTTAAATATTTCAAAAAATAATCTTAATTTTTAAAGGCTACTTAAACCAATGAGAAATATAAAACTTAAATGGTTTTATGATTTCTAAACACTATGATTCTCAATTTGTGAAAAAGCTTAGCCTAACGAGTAATCGAAGACAGAGCGGAAGGACACTGACGAAAATGAAAAAAAAAAAACATTGAAAAACTCATTATTGAAACAAGTGGCGTAACAAAGGTATGTCAATCTTAGCTGAATTAAATGAGTAGCATTCTGTATCCATTATATGCAAGTCAAAAAGAAAGAGATCTTTATGCGCTAGAGTCAAAGATATTCTTATTATCCCATTCGCTATTAACTCAGTACATTACGTCTAAATATTTTCTCCAAAAATAGGCGAATTTTAATCTATGAATGTTTATGCATCATTATCTGAATAGTTAACGTACTGATAGTTTCAGAAAACCTTGCCTATCACTTTTGAAATATTTTGGTCCGCAGAGGGTTGATACTCAATCAGCATGATGGAAACTTTTTCGCAGTTCTCAGCTTCGCGTGTTTTTCATTTAGCAACTCTTTTGCGATGTTGAGATTCATTTTCTTTTTGAATTGTACGATTTTGTTATGATTCGAAACTTGTGAAATATTTCTACACATTGCTCCATAAAATGTAAACATCTCCCACTCCATCTTCTATCTCGCTGGTTTTTTGACGAAATCAAAGCCGACTGAGGTATGCGCAAATACGCGGAGGGTTTCCATTTCTGAAAACGCACTGCAAATCTGTTCAGTGTAAACTGTCCGACAAACTGTTAACATTCACTTTTCACACGGGTTTTACTTGTAAATTTCATGTTAATAAATATGGAAATTTATTATTGATTTTTCACTTACCTCTTGATGTTCTAAAATTGATGAAACTTTGTGTAGCTGTGTGTTTACTATGTAAGAACAATATTTTAATATTTTAAGAACTTAATTATCAGCTAATCTGTTAAATTGAATTAAATTTTGATTTCATTCCTGAGAGGCGCCATTTGGTGCTGAATTTGGTTACACGATTCCATTATATTATTAATCATAAATTAGGAAATATTTTAAAGACTAAAATGTAGGAAGTAATAAAAATAAATTTTTAAAAATACTCTTATATTAGTATACTGAAAAGCAGAAATTATTATGCTATTTTAAAATCAAAAATACGATTCTCAATACAAAATCGTGAAAGAATAAGATGCGGAAAACAATGTGATAAGGAAAATAAGCCAAAATTAATAGCATAAAAATAAATTCCGTGGCATTAGTGCGGGTTGGAGTGAGTTACTCCAATAATTGAAGAAAACACAATTTTGCTATTTTAAATATTTAATGGAAGACATGAACATTGAGAGAAAAAAAAGAAATGATTTGGGAGGTAGGACGCCGCCCTTTTTATCAACACTTGCCATCAAATTTCGTAGTCACATCACTACAGAGATCATCGTTGATCGTCGACGTCGCTGTCTCGTCTCACCAGAACAGAAAAGAACAAAAGTAAGAGAATTGCTTGACGTCAGAAGGGGTGATAGAGCGGTGACATCTGGTAGGATTGAACGACACTATCCCACATTAATTAAAAATATTTTATAAATGTAATTATCGTTCCAGTTTATTTAGAAAGTTCTCATATGAACTTCGCATACATCTATAATTTTATTTGACCTACAGATTTTTGATTACAAACTTATTTTCACCTTTTTAATGCACTAATAACAGGAAGATTTTAATATTTTTTTATTTTTATTCCATGTGGTTTTGGTAAGGCCAAAACAAGCATCTGCATTGTCCGTTTATAATTGACACTGTGGTATATTCAAGGTAGTTTTAGTTTCTCGTAAACGAAGTATTCAGAGAGAAAATATTGTAATCGTCAAAAACTCGATCTCAATATTTTCATGAATTTCTATGTTTTAGACCTTCCGAGTCCGAAAAACACAATTTTGGAATTATGTCTGTCTGTAAACACGATAACTCGAACATGGTTTGAACTAGACGGACAAAATTTGGCATATGGTCTTCTAACTCTTATTGTAGATCTGTATCACATTTTGGTTTTAATCTGTCGAAAAAAAAGTTTTTCAAAATGCACATTCGGCTTTCTTCATCATAATATGATACACAAAATGTTCCATATTGTGTGTTGACGCCTTTTTGGTATATTTTACTGTCAGTTGTAATGTCGCTCCTTACCTTACCTTATTTTACCTTACTTTTTGAACACCATAGTAGAATGCGTCAATCTATTAAACTTTTACTTGTATTTTCGGACAATACTTTTCTTAAAACCAAATCTGTTTTACAATATTTACTGAAAAAAGCCAAGTTCTGTTTCTATGCAATGGTTATTTATCTTAAATATTTACCTTCCCAGGTACTTTTTTGGAGACAATTTTTTGTTCCTTTTCCCATTTTTATGCCTTTCATTTCATGCGGTAAATTTTTTGTTCCATAGTTAAAAAATAACATAAAAATAGTTCTTTTTCGCGGGGAAATAGCCTGAAGGATGGAATATCAATTACTCATCGGAAGCAGCCATCATTTTATTTTCTCAACATTTGATATCCTGAGATAAAAAAAATGATCTTTTTAAGACAAAGGCAAGCTTTGGGAGGGGAAGATGTTGACTCAGAAATGCTCTTTAGGCGATTTCCGACATTTCTGTCGAAGACCAAAACCATAATATCCTTCTGTTTGTTCTCTCTTTACTCTTGCTTTTGTTAATAGTCGTTTGCTTATTCTTCCCAGACAGATGGAGCTCCATCATAAGTTAAATAGTTTCTTCGACGCAAAAAAGATAATTGAGTTCTGAAATATTTTAAGTTGTTGATAAAGGTATGTTTGGACTTTACTGAAGATAAATACTTCGTTTTTGTTTGTATTCTGTTGTAAAAAATTGTCTATCACACTCACCAAAGAAAAAAATCCTGCTCCTATATCCGTTTTCAGGATCTTAAATTTTTAACAATTTCCGGCTTGAAAACTAATTCGATTTTGAAATTATATGTGTAATTCAGTAACAATTGCTGAAATGTTTCGTTTAATTAATTAAAATGTCTTACGAAACCTTCAAAATTAGTGAATCATTGTTAAAAAGAATGGGTTCGTATGTACGTTGTCGGATCTGAACCAGTTTTATTTTATAAAATGTACTGTAATTCAGAAAATATGTTTAAGAATTAGATATATTAAATAGGTATTGCTATTTATATACTTCCTTCTTCCAAATTTAGCTGTTCTATTAGCTATTTCCCCCAAATGAAGGATAGGGCAAAGTGAAATCTGTGAAAACTCGGTTTTGTAACTTTTAACGTATTTTTGCACATCTGCCACATTTCCTAATTAAAAATGGCACATCAGTTTGCCATATTGAATTTTGTTTTATGGTTTCTAGAACAAGTTTCTTTACGCAAACGATTATTTTTGTGATTTTATTTGCACAACTTTGAATTAAAACATTATTTCTGATTTGCTAAGAAGTGTTCTTAAGAATAAAAACATGGAAGCAAATAAAAGTAAATTTTAGTTGATTCAAAAGTTCGAGAAGCAATCTCCAATGCTAATTAGAGTAAAACTAAAAGGAAACAAATCATCACAAAGGTAAGGTGGTGTTATTTCCCACTCGAGCAAAACTGAACTGCGCCAGAGATGAATAATTTAACGAGTAACTTGGGATATAGTTAACGAAATGCCAAGAATATGGAAAAAGCGCAGTAGAAATAGACAATCTTGAACACTTGAAACTACGATTATACTGAATGAGAATTGAGAAGATTACAGGAAAATGCTTTTGAAGAATCTGGTGCAAACAATCTAGGAGAAATTGCCTCAATCAGGTAGCTCTTCAACTGCATTTATGCAGCAAAACATTGCAGAACCTCAGATAGATCCTAGTGATGAAAAATTCCTCGATGTTCGTAGAAAAATAAATATGAATATACTCTTGTTCTATCAGCCACCAAATTGTCCTAACATGATTGTATTGGATCTTGGATTTTTAATGTAATTCTATCCTTAAAAACATTTTCCTTTCGAGCGATTGATGAATTAATCAATTCATCAGTCCTGAAGCATCCCATGAAGTTTGCGGGAAGACAAACATGAATATACACTATCAGCAATCAAATTGTCAGAAAGAGAATATATTGGACATATAATTTTTAATGCAATTCAGTCCTTGAAACAAAAAGACTTTCTTCAGGACGATTGATGAATTAATCAACGATGTGTTAAAATCAATATAAGAAGAATCAGTTCAGTTTTTGTTTATTTTCATACTTTTCGAAATAAATTAATGATGGATTCCTTGATTATATTTGAAAATCCGACTTCCAAGTTTGTACAAGAATAAATGACAAATTGGACGACTGTGGTTATTCGGAGGGAGTATTATTTAAGTGAGAAATATATCAAATTCATAACAAGAAAAATTAAGGCATTTATTATATTTTATATATACATGGTGTCCAATTTAATTGGGATCGAATAGCTAACTTATAAATCGTTAGATACAGTGGCTCACATTTGTTTTTGGACACTTGTGTTTCTGAAACTTACTTATGAAAAAGATCATCCAAATATTAAAGGATTTACTTCAAAATTTTCATATAAACTTTCTTTTGTCTATAATAAGACTTGCATATTTTAATGAAAATAAATTCAATACCTTTTTTGAAAAAAATTAATTTACCGAGAAAGTGTTAAAAACAATCTCACATAAGTAATTGGACACTTTGAAAATTCAACAAATGTAAACAAAAATATGCAATTAATCAAACATTTTAATACTTTATTGGGTATCCTTTAGCTGAAATTACACTTTTAATACGTTTTGGCATGGATTCAACTAGTTTCTTTTTTACATTTCTATATTTGAAGTAAGCATCGTCGGGCGCTACAAAGTTACAACAAATTCTATTATGAATTTAATCGTAGAACATTTTAAAGATGTTAAAAGCATCAGAACTATCGGAAAACTTGTTAATTGAGTCATTCAACTGTTTTTCTACTATAGAACGATGGAAAACGTGGAACTGTTGAAAATGCATTTTAAATCATTTGCTCCTCACAAGCTAACTCCCAGGAAATGAAGTTTTATCATGCATAAAATCAGGAAAAATCCAAGACTTAGTGCAGTGAAACTTGCAACAGAATTAGAAAAAAGATTTGCAATAAAAGGAAGTCCTGAAACTGTTAGACGAGTTATCAGATCATATGGGTACAACAGTAGAGTTGCCGGAAGAAAATGTTTCGTTAATGAAGGAACAAGAAAGGTACGTCTGGATTTTGCAAAATCCATGTTAGATAAAGATATATCGTTTTGGGAAAGCGTTATATTTGTGGATGAATCAAAATTTAACATATTTGGGTCTGATGGGTGAATAGGTGTGTGGAGAAAGCCCAACGAAGAGCTCAATCTGAAAAATCTATTGCCAACTGTCGAACATGGAGATAGAGGCATAATGGTTTGCGGATGTTTTGCTGCTTCTGGTATGGAAAATTTAGTTTCATTCAAAATAATATGGACTAATATAAGTATCCTGAAAGAAAACTTGAAAATATCTGCCCCAAAACTTGGAATTCAGAATTCATTCAAGTTGTATCAAGTTAATGATCCCAAACATACAGCCCTAAATGTTCCCTTATGATTGCTGTACAACTGTCGCAAAGTTATCAAGACTCCACGATATTCTTCAGATTTAAATCCAATTGAAAATGTGTGGTATGAACTGGAGAAAAGAACAAGAAAACATGATATTTCTTCGAAAAAACAAGTTAAAGCAGTATTAACAGATGAATGGAACAAAATTGAATATTCTTACACAAAAAAAACTAGTTGAAACCATGCCAAAACGTTTTAAAAGTGTAATTTCAGCTAAAGGATACCCAACAGAGTATTAAAATGTTTTATTATTTGCATATTTTTGTTTACACTTGTTGAACGTTCAAAGTGTCCAATTACTTGCGTGAGATTGTTTTAAACACTTTCTCCACAAATTAATTTTTTCAAAAAAAGATATTGAATTTATTTTTATTACAATATATAGGTTTTATTATAGACAAAAGAAAGTTTATATGAAAAAATTTTGAAGTAAATCCTTTAATAATTATATGATGTTTTTTAAAAGTAAGTTTCAAAAACACAAGTGTCCAAAAACAAATATGAGCCACTGTATATGCATATACTTCCATTTGAAAAAATGCTTAAATGATTTAAAGTATAACATTCTGTTCTGTTTTAATCAATAAATATATTGCTAAAAAATTACGAAGTCTAAATTTTTTTACAATCCCACGGTCATATTAATGATATTTAGTAAAATATTCTTGACATAGTAAAAAATTTACCAGAAAAG
>BGPR01004242.1:884-22066 GCA_013235015.1 Araneus ventricosus | reverse complement strand
TTTCTCTGAGTCCTAATCACTGCCTGACATGTACAAATGAAATCTTGAATTCCTAACCCTGGTAGAGGCTTAAGTTCACTTTTCTATTCAAGTTGGGAAAGGAATGATTATTTTCGATTTGATTTCCTGTGTTGTTTTTGAGTGTATGAATTTTCTTGTTCTTTCTTTCCACATTTTTCTGTTAATAAAAGTACAAGATCAGAGGAACGAACGAAATATACGTCTTCACTAAAGTTGTATATAGAGAAAGAATACTGTATTCTGAAAAATCCTGAAAAATCGTAATAAAACTCCAAGTTATATATGTTTATTTATTCGTCAGAAAACTTTAGAGAGGCTAAAAAATAGAAAACTTCCACATATAAAGTTTTCTGTTCCAACACAAATACTTTTCATTTTTCCTCTTTAATCGTCATACTGTTTAAATCGTATAAATTCCCCTGTAAGTTTCGTTTATCTAAACAAAACGCATACTCAGTTCATGCCAAAAAACAATATTTTTTCCCAAACATGCTCGACGAAAAAAGCCCCAAAACTGCATTTCACAAATTCCAAATACCTCTGGGCGTTTTGAGAAATACTTTGGATAAACTACTAAGCCCTTCATACTTCAGGGGGTCTGCAGGAATGGTCGCTCAATCCCCACCGGGGACCTTAGAGTAGGTGCTGACGTCATGAGTGATAACTATTATAAAGGCTCCACTGAGGTATCAAAGCACCCATCCAAAGTCAAGAATATCTCAATGCTGTCAAATATTTCACAAACAACTGTCGACTCCAGAATTCGAAATACGCGAATGTTTCTCTAGAAAAGGAATAATCTAGTACTGAGTTATACATATAAAGGGATTTATTGAAGGAAGGCTTATTTTTGTAGCGATGCCCTGCTTTGTTTTCCTATGGGGTTTCTGAAATCTAAAATATCGGAAAATATTTTTCTTAAATCTAAGATTAGTAACTTCGCAGATTCTCGTAGAAGAACATGCTATTTATAATGCCATGCTAATCAATAAATTTGGAAAAGTGGGGTATTAGAATTTCTTTTTCTGTAATTTTTAGCGAAATTTATGTTTCAAAATGTGTATGCTCGAGACTGTTCCCCATTGTACAACTGTATCTAAATGGTATAAAAATTAGATAGTTGTTACCCGTCTCATTTTTTCTTGGAATCAAATGTCGGATTTGGAGGTTTAGTTGCTGAAGGATAAGTTTAATTTAGTTAATTCAGTTATATTAACGTACCGTTTTGAAGCAACACGAGGGCTATTTTGGGAAGGACCTCGTGATTTTGAACAGCGGTCGGATGACTAGGACGACACCTGAGCTGGCACCCCCTCTCCAAACTTCCTCAGCACGTCAACGGGAGGAAGTTTGGCCCACTACGTATGATTTAACGTGCAACAGGCTCAATACACGACAGATCTTCAGTGGAATCGGGTTACGAACTTGGAACCCTTCGATCCCCAAAGCCAAGACCTCACCAGTAGGGTACTGCGGTCTATTTGCGGAAGGAAATTGTAAAGGTAGATATTCAATAGAGGGGAGAAAAATTGAAATGCCATCTTTTTATTTTCATACTATCTTGATATTTGTACATTTCTAATTGTCAGATATTTAACCGATGATTAAAAACACATTACCACTTTCTTTTCATTAGGAGGTTGACTCTTGAACTCAATTCATTTTAATTATTTTTAAATCTTTAACATAAAAAATCTTATAATTAATGCTGACCCATTTAAAGAGTGTTTAAAAATTGTTTAGAGTTGGACGCTTTCTTGAAGATTCTAGAATTTTTTTCTTTGCAATCTGAATTTAACCGTGCCTATCAGAATTTAATTTTATTTACTGTAACCGTAAACCGTGTTACTCCTGTCCTGCCTAGGTATCCAGGGACCTGTGAATGACAGTCAGTGCAATAGCTGGAGTAATGAGGCCGGAGTCCGACCCCTCCTCGAAAGAGGTACGCAATATCGATGGAGGAGGGGCACTCAACTCCTCCAGCATTATTGTACCCCCAGGAGAAGCGAGAACCCTCTTACTTATCCGGCGGCTTCTCATCCATGTAGGGGCGAGTGGGGTACCTTGAACAGGTTTTCGATATTATTGCACGTGCACTCAAAACTAATGTAAAATATGAAAACATTTATGTTCTAAAACAAACTTTATTATATCAGTAAATGAAAACTAGAAATACAATTAATTACTGCAGTAAGAAAATAGAGAAATCTAATTTTTTAAACATTTTATGAAATGGGTCAATGTGCCCCTTTGGGTGGGGTACTTTGAACCTCCAGGACGGGCAGGTTGAACCCATGTGAAATATCACTATAAACTAACAAAAGTGATAAATATCTTTTTACTGACCACTTATGATTAACAATAGACACTTTCACTGAACACTGGACACTTAGGAACACTATATATTATAACTATTAAAACGCTATTTGAGCAATTTTTTTCCATTTTTGATTTCATTTACATCATTATTTAAATGACGATTGATTTTTAAATCATTTGATTTTTGGTTTGATATTTAAATTAAAAATTCAAACTTATTTAAATTTAACTGACTTAAAATTTAATGTTCTTATATTTCAATTCATTATTATTGTTTTTATTTGATATGTAAATCAAATAGGCTATATATATGTCTGTCTTGAAATGTAAAATTCATAAATCAAATAAATAAATAAATATTATTCGCTTCCATACATTAAACAAAACATAACTTTACTAATGGGGCAGGTTGAACATCTAGCTGCCCTGTTTCTTGTGGTTCAATGTACCCCATTGGCCGCCATTTTAAAATATTTACTTTGACACAGTTATGGTGCAACACTAACATTTAAAACTATGATACAAATCATCATCTGGGACATTACAATCTGTTCAGTAAAAGAAATTAATTAAAAGCGCATTCATCAAATTGAAAATAAACTGTTATCTTACCTGTAAGATTTTACTTTCCTATATGGATTTTAAACGCAACCTTCTACAATGGCAGCAAGCAAGGGAAATAAACAATGCTTTGCTTGAATCATATACTAAGTTCTAGTTTATAGTACTGTGGTGACATCTAGAGTAAGAAAATAAAAATAAAAAAATAAATGCCGATGGTTCAAGGTGCCCCTATGTTCAAGGTGCCCCACTCTCCCCTACTCTCGTGGTGTCCCCTCCCGGTGGATTTGTATTTCCTGTAAGTGATTCTTTGTCTTTAATGCAAAGTAGGAGTTGTAAAAAGATTACTATGTTGCATGTAATTATAGTTGGTTATGTAAATATAAGATATGTTTATTTAATTTTAACTAAATTCAAATTATTATTCATTATTTCATTTAGAGTTGTTTCAGACTTATGCAACTATTTTGCAATAGCTGCTGTGAGTTTTGGATTGTTTTTTAAAATAGAAGACAAAGTAATTTTTTATTTTAGAAAAGGTAGGTTTCCTTAACGTTTACTCCCATTTGATGTTTTATTCCCATTGTCTTCAAGTCTAATAGTTTTTTACTCTTTGAATTAATAACATCATTAAATTTGTGCTATTAACTTGAAAACTAGTTTGTCGTTATGTTTTCGGATAGTGGAGTAGGAATATGCTTCTTTGGAAAGACCAAATGTGAATTTCTTCGGGCATTATAACCTAATAGAGAATTCTTCGTTTTTAACTATTTAAATTTGAATTTCATTCCAAAATCGCAAAACGGCCTTAGGTAAGAAATTTACGAGCTTAAAAAAAACAAGATAAAAATGCTCCTCTCGCTCTATTATTCTTGTTTCGAAAGTTACTCTTAAACGGAAATAAAGAACAATAAAAATGCTTGAATTCATCTATTCGCCCTCAAGTCTGTTAGTTTCTTTTTCCAATATATCTCCGCATTGCCAGCCGTTTCTCGCTGCATACCAATAAAGAGAACTTTTAATTTCCTCTCGCTTTGGCAAATAACCCACAGCGTAAGCATAGAAGAAAGGGGAAAAATTTAAATTGTGCTTGCAAATTGCTCAAGAACTTAGAGTTTTAAGAATTTTTGATAAAACTTCCTCTGTAAAAATTATTTTCTCAACACATGCAGAGGGTGTTTACTGATTTGGGGAATGATTTCCAGTTATAAATTGAAATAAAATAGTAATCAGACACTGACAGGAAAGCTTCTGACAACACGTGAATAATATTAGAAATGTAAAATCATGTGCAGTAAGTGTATATAATGAATTTATGCTATAAAAATCTGTTTGGCAGGAAAACTATATGTTTGTTTTCCCGATAAGAAATGCTCCTGTAGAAAAACCAAAGAAAACATTAAAAAATTCAGTATTCATAGCATTTGTCATTCGAATTCTTAGCAAACAAACACTGTCTCTACATACATGTTGTACCATTATGGTCGTAACAACTAATATTTTGAATTTATCGTCTAGAAATAATAATAAAGACTACCTATAAACTACATAGACAATCCAAAGAAAAATTATTGTGAGCGCTAAAAGATTTCGGATGCAAATGGATTATAATGAAAAAGGATCAGATCCGAACAGGAATTTGTTTAGTGAAAATGAACGCCATTTTATATAGTTAATGGCTTATTTGCGTTTCATGCCTATAGGCATGATTAAAACTTAATTCAATTAATTAATATTAGATGTAAAAATCTGCATGCATTTACAAAGAGCTTACAAGAGCTCTTTAGGAATTTAGTTGGTCTTTAAAAACATTGCGCAGTTTTCGAAGTTTTAAAAACCTATTTCTATGAAGTGAACATATAAAGCTTTCCTGTCAAGGCTTGTTTTAGTTAGCCGTAGTATATCGGAGAATAAATTTGCAGACATGTATAAAGATTTCGCCCACTTTGCCTGTGTGATTTGTTTTATACTTGAAATAAGAATAGTTCTGTAAATGTGTAGTTGCTCTTTGCATGAGGCAACAGCAACAAAATCTCAGAATTATTAAATAATTTGAAAAATGAATATTTTTCAAGTTATTTAATATTAGTTAATTAATTTAATATTTTGGCATACAGGCTAGCAAAATGAAAAATAATGCCTGGAACAAAATATCAGAATATATAGAAGATGCGCGAGTATACTCAATTTGCATACGTTAGTGTTTTGACAATGTTTTTTAATGAAATTATGTTTCTTATGAATTTTTGATGTAACTGCTACACTTAATGCTTCAAAATCTTATTTTGGAGGAAATTTGTTCTGACAAATCGCCTTGTGGAAATAGCGAAATAGATGAAGGAATGTAAGAACTTCACTAGTGTAAAAGATGATGACGAAAAGTTTTATGATATAAAAAAAAAAAAACATTTCTATGAAAATCGGTGCTTTTTCCAGCTTAATTTTACTCTCTATTTTTTTATAAATAATTACATTGCTGTAAATAAATTTGACGGGAAGAGAATTTTTCTATTGTAGAATTTGCAGATTATAAATATTATTTAGACAAAAATTATTATTTTAGGTTTTTTTATATAAAAATAAATATAGATGAAGTAGGATCAGTGAAAGGCTTTCCAAAGCTAAAAGTGTGTTCGAGCTATTTTTGAACTCGAACTGAGTGATGCATTTTGTTAATATGAAATATTAATGTTAAAATGGTTACGATTAAATAAATCTTTTCAACAATACTAAGAAGTTCTGCCACCTGCTTGCTAATGCTCGCCAACTCCCAGAAAGCTGAAGTAGCAATCCTCACAGGTTTGCTATGAAAACCCTGCTCGTTTCGCTTGCTACAATGAGGAAGCTATGCATGATAGCAAAAACCATTTATGGTTGAGTTCAATAGATTTTCCTCTGATGCTTTAATTTAAATCAGCGCAGAATAAGTTTTGGAGAAGGTCTTTTTCTTGATATTGATAGTATTTAGAAGACAAACTGAACATTCAAATGAAACTAAAAACGAAAATTATGAAAGTGCAAAAAAGAAAAGAAAATGTTAAATAAGAATTTCAAGATATACGTAGAGAGTCTTGAAAACAAATCGGTTAGACTTAAGAACGCGGAGCAGTTTCGTTGTCAGTCTCACCAACCGGTAAAAAGCTCTCCAAAAGGGGAAAAAGTTTGAGAATTATCACATTTGGCGAATAATCGTCCCAAAGATATTCCATGTTAGCGGCCGTACCTTATTTTTAAGTCCTGTCATCACGCAGAGCATGTTGAAACAAATTATTTGTCTTTCCTGATCGCCTTGCAAAACTTTCTCCATTTGATTCATTTGCACGCTGAATTCGCCTTCTTTCATCGTTTCTATAATATTTAACTACCCGTTTGAGATTCATTATTAATTTATTGAAAAAGAAGGCTCAAACTAAATCCACTCTTTTGTTTACATTTGTAAAGTGAAACCACGTGATAAATCGATTGCTATAGATGTCGCCAAATTCTATAGCTAAGTAACTCGCTTTCTGTGAGCCGCACTAGAGAAATATTTATATATAATCGAATCAATATTACAAAGGAAGGCATTATCTAGCTCTAAACATTTCTAAACACTCAACTCCCGATTAGTTCCTTTTGGTCATTAACGAGCCTCTTCCAGTGATGTGTAAGACGGAAGACAAAAAATACCGTTTCGTTTCCATTAAAAATGCAGAAATGATATTAGTCCAATTTTGTTTATAAAAATACTAACAAAATTAGGAATGAGTATTAAATAAATGAGAAAATCATGATAATTCCCTGTATAATCATGAAAAAATTGGATCAAATTTCATTACTGGAGCATAATCTGAATCCATTTGGTCTTAATGGTTAGTCATAATGGAGATTTAATGGAACCAAGGAAGAAAACAAACACACGTTAGGTACATTAATAGCTTGAATCAGATTACTTAAATACTTGAAACCTATTTGTACGGATTATTTTTTGTGACTCACTGCATTACGCATTTTATCTTTCGTTGAGAAGAATTAGTTGGACAGCAATAAAAAGTGGCTAGTTTCTCAAAAATGCACTGGTACTCTACCAATTCGTTTACGACATCATAAATCCGATCACTGTTTTCTTTTAGTAGATGCAGAAAGACGCTGTAAATATTTCTTTTAGAAGCAGTAGAGTTATTTGCTAAATTTTCTCATTTTATTAAACTTAATCTATTCGATATCTATGATGAAAGTCGTTAGAATTTTACTATTTTAATTTACGCTAAGCATATACTGGGTACATTTTATTTCACTCGGACTTAAGATATGCGATTAAGAAGCTAAAAGTTTTTATTATTATTTTTTAATATTAAATGATAAATCTTCAAAATGCGCATAAGAATTATGGTTTTAAGTACATATTTTGTTTTATGTAAGCTTTGTTTTCTTTTTTGTTGTCTGTTTTGTTTTTTAAGTATATATTATGTTTTTTCCTCTCTTATTCTAAATTTTCTCAATTGCGTTTCATTGTTTTTATTAGTATTTTCAATTTTATTCTTCTTGTGTTTTTAAATTTTAAAATTATGTCCTTTTTCTTATTTTTAAATTTTAAATTTATGGTTAGATTTTCAGTGGAAATACCTTTTAGTGTTTTATGTATTTCTGTGTTATTAGTGATTGCTTATTTTCAGTTTATAATTTCTCAAGAATTAGATTTCGGTTTTGTTCCTACGAAATCACTCTCATTAACACAATCACTGAAATGTTTTCTTATCATCTGTATTTCCTAGGCATTCTAACAAGCATATCTGTAAAGATTTTTCTTTTCTTTTTATACTTTCCTTAATAAAGGTGACCTTTTCATACTCTTTAAACCCTTCAGTAGCTCTTTATGGTTACAGACAAGGGATATGAGATGGTAGGGTGTCTCAAAAAGCTTTAAAAAAACATTGCTCCCATGTGTTTTCCCCATTCTTTTTGTCCTAATAGAGAGTATCTGAAGTTTCATTCCCCTCTAAGTTAACAGAAGGGTTTACCTGTAAAGCACAAACAATTGAAAAAAGCTCTTAAATTGTAAAATTTTAAGAATTTTTTTATGATCACTAATGTGTTCAAATTGGTTTATATTTGTTCCTATAGACATGTTTTCTTAAAATATAATCACAAATAATTAAATGTACCCTTAGCCACTTATGATTTGAGGAAAAAAGCATAAAATGATGAAAATTAGCACTAATTCTCCATTGTTGCTTTTTTGAAACACCATACGACAGTTACTGTATGTTCACAATAACAGCTTAAAAATTAAGATAAGAAGGATATAAAAATGAATGAAATAATTTAAAATCTACAATTTTATTTGACAATTTAACACGTAACATTAAGAAAAAAATTAAATACTCATAGTTGTTAATTGCCCAAATAATTTGTGAAGATTCCAATAACCGTCAAAATAATCTCATGCCATTACTTTAACTACTTTAAATTTCATTCAAAACTGACTTCTTAAAGAAAGAAGTTTTTCCCTGCTTTCTTCAATAGAGTGAAATAGGTTTTGAGTCTGTTCTTCATTTTTGGTTATCGATTGACTGAAGTCTTCCATTAGTTTTACCCCTCGTTCGGCTGTGACATTTACTACTTTTAAGTTCTTGATAAAAGTTTTCATTTCTTTGAACCTGGAATCTTTTTCCCTGGCCCGAGGATTGTTTTTCAACCAGGATCCAGCTTGGTTCCACAGATGAAAAATCAACCATGACTTCGGTCCAACCAACTGATGTAGTTTTGTGGCATGATTTAAAACAGGGATAATGGGGACACCAGTGGAAGTGATTTTTCATTAACTTTGTATTTCATTAAGGATGCTGCAACATCGGTAAGCACCGGGTAACGTGTAGACCAACCAATACGCTCAATAATGTCTTCACGAAGGTAACATATACAGGTCAGTGCATTGAAAACGATAACTACCTACTCACGTACACCGAATTTGTACCTCTCATGGATGTGATAGGATAATAGAGTTCCTGGTTCCCCGCCATACCAAAAATCTTCTTGAATCACTTTTCAAACAAAATTTGGGCTCATCATCAAAGAGTGCGAATCACCACCGACCTGCACTTCAAATAATATGTTTGCATGTCCAAATAAACTTTCCATTTTGCTGGGGTGGTGTAAGAGATATACACACTCATGGATGTCTTGCACAAATCCTCCTTCGTGATGCCGTCTGCACAATCATCTCAGTATAAAAAATCAGCGCATGTTGCATTTACTTCTTTTTGACAGTGTAATCTCACTTTTTCTGAATCTTCCTTAATTTCTGGAAGCTGGTGTACTCAGCAGTTGAAGTATATGAGATGTCAAGGGGATATTATCCCCGTAGATTTAGATCTAACGTCATAAAATCTTTGGTAGATTGCAAACTGTCTATAACATCTTCAGCTGATTATAAGAAAAGCTCATGGACAATAATTCTCTGCAAATGGAATAATCAACACATAATCTTGAAGATCCATCTTTTTCTTAACTAAAACAATTATCGATCTCTATTTTGAAGTACTCTTTGAAATTATTCTTATAATAACTTGCTTGTTTATTTACGAATTGTTTTCCACCAGAGATAAGTGTCTGGGAATAAATTCTCTCTTTAAAATTTCGCTCGACAAGAGAATACTCATTTTTTACATTATCATTTTTATTTACGGCTTGGGTCTTCAGTAATACATTTTCCCAATTATGCAGGGACTATTTATACAATACGTGAAAAGTATATCGTCTCTCAGTTTAGATTTAGCACATTTTTAATTAGCGATATGAATTCGAAAATAGATAAATGCTAAATAAAATTTTGTATCAAATATTTCAAAAGTATGGGTAACATGGATGGAAATTTTGTCAATTATTATCACTATT
The DNA here is from genome assembly GCA_013235015.1 of Araneus ventricosus. Taxonomy (NCBI): domain Eukaryota; kingdom Metazoa; phylum Arthropoda; class Arachnida; order Araneae; family Araneidae; genus Araneus; species Araneus ventricosus. The sequence goes on along the minus strand of BGPR01004242.1, from coordinate 12,289 downwards.
GATGTTAGTCGGAAGGAAACTTACTGTTTATTTAAAGTTGAAAGGAGGGTCAAAAATCGTTTCATAAATGTTAGTTGTTCGCATATGATACCTTTTTCCTTCAGTGTATTAAATCATATTTTAATACTGTAACCAGAAAAATTACCCGAAAAGCATTGTTCATTAGATCAATTTTAATTTATGTTAACTAATGCATTGATGAAAAATACAAAAATAAAACTCCTCAAAATTCTAATTTACCACTTGGCTTTTCAATAATGTGTTTAACGGCCTCTACAACCATAAATAGGTGATTTATCAATTGACATTTTGCACGCTTTTTCTTTAGTGATGTTAATTCGGAATAAAGAATGCACACTTAATGCCTGTTCTGAGCTGAAAATAGAATCAAACAGCGGAGTACTAATGTTTACCATTCCGATTTGGCACACTTCGGTTTTCCTATTAAAGAACTTAAATTACCTCCTAATATTGAAACAAAAGAATTTATGTTGGAATGTTAAGCTCATTAAAGAAAGGACTTATGAGATTAAAAAAATACGGGCATTCCGCAATTTTTGTCGCCCAGGAACAAAGCATTCCTGCAAAGAAAAGGTCTTAAGAAAGTAAAATCGCTTCCGCACACGGAAGACGATGTTCCATTAGCAAGGAGCGGGCTCTCCTCAATTATCCTAATAGCTTCTTCCATTTACTTTTTAATGCTTCTATATGAGATTACGAGAAGGGCTTTTAGCTGGCAGTCTCTATCCTAAAGTATTTTAGTTGTTTCCACCAAATCCCTTAAAAAGATAAGGTTCCAAGTGTGGTTTCGTGTTTGCTTGGGAAATAGCTGCGAACCAGAAGAATGTCCCTTTTTAATATCATTCACTAGGAGAAGAGAACGAATAATGTATGACTCATAATTCCAAGAGATATTCCAATCTGTGTACTCAGATTTCTGGTTACTATGAAAAAAGGAAGTGCATGCTTTTATTTTATTTTTTTAAAACTATACTCATATAATGGAAAATATTTTCTTCTTTCTTTTTTAGTTGGAAAAATTGTTTTAATGCTATTTTTCTCTATGGTAGCATGTTTTAATGCAACGCAAAATGAAAACACATCATAATTTTTTTAGGGGAAAGAGATATTTTGGATTTGCTTGCAAAAGCCGTTTCGAAAACTAAAATAATAAAATTTCGCACACGTGTAGCCAATTCGGTTAAGGCATACTATAGCAAAGTAATATAAATAGGAAGGAGATTATGAGTTCTATCCTCTAACAGTGCAATTAAACAAAATTATTTAAATAAGAGTTTGTTGAGATATAGTTGTGGACCAGAAGAATGCCCCGTTTTAATAGAATTTATTGGGAGAAAAAATGAATAATGCATAATTCATAAATCCAAAGGATATTGTAATTTGTTAGCTCAGATTTCTGGTGGTTAAGAAAAAATGCCCTTGCTTAATTTATGCATACTTAAAGGAATATCTTTTCTTCCCATCTGGAAAATTTATTTACAATTTCTTTTTATCCATGCAGTGTCTTTTAATCAACACAAATCGAGAATTTATTTTGGGAAGAGAAATATTGGGCTATTTGGAAGGATTCTTGAGAAACCCACAACAACAAAAAATAGCCCACCAGTGGCCTATTCGGCTAAGATATGGTCTAACTCAGGAATATGAGTTCTTTTTTCTTTTTGTTTTTCTTTAGAAAATTGTTCTATTTTTTTATTTATGTGCTATATTTTTATACAACGCATAACGAAAATTCAATTATTTATTAAGCCTTTTATTATATTTTTTTGAAAGACGAATGCTAGTCTGTTTCGGAGAGATATGTCTCAAAAATGGCGTGGAATGATTTATCAGCGCCTGGTGTAATGACACACCTTTTCTAAACAGAGCGCTCTCTCTCCCGTCCCCTCTGTTCCAAAGACTTAAATGTTCAGAAAGGTCCCCATATTTCCTGAGAAAATCATAGCAAGATTGATAAAGTGAATGTGACGGGACTTTGTTAAGCAGTTTCCATATATTTTTCAACATATTGGGCGATTATTAGTGCTAAGAAACGTTAATGAATTAACTTGTAAAAATGATGTATTCTTGCGTAAATGAAAATAAAAATACAATTTAATTTTCAAAAAGAGAGTTTTAGGAACCTCTCTGAGTTTTCACCACAATTCTACAATCTAAAACTCTTGACTTACTGGAAAATTTAATTCCTCTCCATTCCGGCTCATAAACCTGCACTTCCCAAAATAATCATAAAAGTCACCCAACTTCAATAAAAGGATTTTATTTTTCCCACATTGCTCCAGAGGTACTGAGCAATCTCTTCTTCTCCACTCCACATCTGCAGTGAAAATCTAGCTCGAGATTAAAAATTTATTTGCCAGAAATTTTTCTTGACTTTTCAACGCGAGGATGCTGAAAGAACATAAAGGAAGAGTCTTCAGAAAGTAAATAATAATAATAATGGCACTGCCTCTTTTTTCTTTTTTTCCGAATCTAAGAATATATCGATTATTAAACGCCTGTGTACATCATGCTTTTTTGTTTCTTCTTGTTCGAAAGCTTTGTTTTGCGCTTGGATTGTCAAACGACATATATCTCTCATTTTGCAGCATTTTACCTAAATCTAGAAAATTCTTTAGGAAATCTAAAAAGTACAATTCTATTGTATGCAAGCAATAGCGCATTTGTTATTTTTACATTGAAGGGTGTTTACGCTTTTTTTAATTAAAATTAATTAAATTAATTAATAATAATTAGAAGCAAACAGGAAAACACTTCGAAACAAATGATTTATGCTAGGTTCCTAAAATCGTCTGAAATGAGTAGTAATATTTTTTTGCTGTATAATTACCGGAAAAGTAAGTATTATCTTCACTATTCGACAAGAATTCAAAACTTCGATAATCTAACTCAATCGTTCAGAACTTGCTCCAAAACTGGATATTAATTCGATCAACTCTGAATTCCGTTCTTTATTATAAGAGCAGGTGCAAAAAGCGTGGAATCTATTCTATATTTTATTATTTGCTATCATCGTACAAGCAAAACCACCGTATAGACCTACGGCGGAAATTCAAGCCGAATACTTGATCTTCCGAAGCATATCAACAGAAATACGTAATGATTTCTGACCACAGTGATGGGTATAAGCAGACCCACATTTTAAGTAACTATATCGATATGACATCTTCCAGCAGCGCTAATAACATCATGCTTAACTAACGATACTTGTTCTTGGAAAGTACCTTCATAATAGAATATATTTTTCACTTGTTTCCTCCATTAGGACGATGGCGTGATTTGGGTCCTTAAGGATTTCCTATAATCGTGGTAATCGGCCCGATATTTCTCACCCTTGTCTTCATAGATTATAACGACTTACTGGTAGTACTAGCTTTTGTATGCCAGTATGTTCGCTATTTTCCGGAAGTGGGAAATAACTAAGAAATATTTTTAACTGAAATTTTATGAAAAAAAGAGGTATGTCTTTTCAGTAATATTTCTAAGGATATTTGAAAGATATTTATCAATACCTATTTTACCTTTTAAACAAACGGTATTTTTTATCTGTAAGTTATTATTCAGTTCTGCTAATTTCCTTATGTGAGACACATTTGATGAATTTTTAAACTATTAAAAGTTCCCAAGGTTTCGGAGGAAATCATTGCAAAACTCAATTTAGAGATGTTTCAACTCTCTTATCCTATTTTATCATAATACGCATAAAAACATAAAGTTCCAATATAGAATTAAATGTTTTATGATAGGAATGGCAATAACCTGCTTAGTTTTAACAAGATAACAGTGAGCTGTTGGTTTCAAAACTTTTGTATAACATATTAGCTTCCAGAAGTCGCCCACTATTTGAAAGAAATAATGAAATAAAAAAATTAATAATATAAAACTTATTCTTTTGTCTAAGTTCTAAGTCTCTGTTCAGTACCTTTTTGTCTTAATATGTTGTTGCTATTTATTACTAGTCAGTTACTGTTCATCCTTGATCACCCTATATGCGACGCCGTATTTACTCGTATAACCATTAAAATTTCATTCATGATTCAGAGAAAATCTCTAGTAAACTTTAATAATCTGTTCTACACTTTATAGACGGTTCCAATCTCTTACTCTTTTTCATCGTCAAACACTTATAAATATAATATTCTAATTTAAAATTAAATGCATTAAATCAGCAACTAGATAGGAACAACAACCCACGTAGTTTTAACAAAGTTTCTGCAAATTGTTTGAGACATATGTTGTAGACACAGAAATCTATATATAATTAAAGTGAAACATAAATCAATAAACTGATAAAAATAAAATGAGGAAGAATTTTTTTCGAATGAATAGATTCGGCCATATAAAATTTATTTCAGCATTACGCTTGTGTGTCTACGCCATGCACCATCTTATTTAACTGATTCAATAAAAGTTCTGTATACCTTGCAGAGATTCTCCCCTCTGCAGTTAAGGCATTGAAGCGTACACAAAGAATGCGTTTAAGAAAGAACATTACTGTCTTTTAAATTTGGTTATTTAACAGGTTCTGAGGCAATTATTCCCTTCCCGAGGGGAGGAGAGGTTTTATACGAAAGTTACTTACAGATGAAATAGTCTGAATTCCATTTTGAATATGCGTTTTTGCGTTTTTTAAGCTGAAACGAGTGGGAAGAAGATTTTCGGTTTAATTTAAATTAGCATTTTCGCTAAAGATGATAAACATACAGTTCAAAATAAATAATGTGTTTGCCTAAGTGTTGATGTAAATGTAGAACTGCAAAAACGTTAAAATGAGTCTTACCTCGTGGAGGGAATTAATAGGAAGCTCTCATTATTTTGCAGGTAGATTTAAACCCATTTCCTAATGTAAGACTACATTTGCCATGAATATACTTCTCACTAACGCCATAGAACATAATTTAATTTATTCATGCATTCACATTTTTAACCTTGGGATTATGACAGGGAAAAACTTCAAAACAGCCTTTCAGAACAGGGAACCTTGTTGAGAAGCAGAGAAACAGTTGAATCCTTTTTCCACCCTTTTAAAGTTATTGAAACATCAGATCTATTATCCTTTCAAATTGCTCGTGGAGTCAACTATTTTCTCCTTCCCTCCTTGGAAATAAATCCAGCCATCACACATGGGTTGATGCAATAAAATAGGCGTAAAACATTTTCTGGTTGATGATTAAACGTCCCTACAAATTACCCACGAATAGAATGAAACTCTAATGATTTATTGATATACAGGTGTCAGATATATCTGAACACTTATATTAAAGTGCCAAAAGTCATTGGATACTTCCTAATATGACTTGGGATCTTCTTTTGCTCTGCGATGTGCAGCAACTCGACGTGGCATAGACTCAAAAAGATGTGGGAAGTACATTCGTCGGAACTTGCATTTTACAGTGAAGATTCGGTCACGAGGGGATCAATCAGAAATTGATGTCGAAGAAAACGATTTGGGCTCACCCCGTATTATAGAAAGCTGATAATGGTTTGCAACTTTCATCAATTTTTTTTGTTTCCAGTGCGCAATAGTTAAATATAATTTAAAATAGCATGAATATACGGGAAGATATAAAGATTTGTCTTAAAGAAATCCCAAATTTTGCCGCATACAGAATTTTCAACCAAATTATTCGAAATTTATAGAATACGCGATAATATATTAGCGAGTATTGTATTAAAATTTGAAGTTAATACTTTGAATATTCGAAGAAATATGAGTATTTGTAGTAAATAATTTCCTACTACGCATATGCGAAACATAGTATGATTTTTATTTTATAATTTGGAAACCAGATACATAGGACAGCTTATATAAAAATTCCAGTCGAATACCATTGAGGATTAGAAAGATATCGGCTTTGCTGAAAGTAGTAGTAGCGGGAAACTGCAGAAGAGTGAGAACGCAGGCTAATGAGGCGTATGCTGAAATGAAAGCTGATCGAAGACAGCGAGACATTAAAGAGATAAATAATATAAAATTCAAACGGAAGGAAGAAAGCAGGCTGAGAGAAATTCTTGTGCTTTGGATGTAACCTAATGGAGTATGAATGAAACCGTTTTGAGTATATAACGCACAAAGGAGCTATCCCCGGACTGCCGAGGAGCTGGACTCAACATAAGAATCATCTCCAAGACAGCAGTCAGAAACTTATTCGGGAGTCCTAACAGCCGGCCAACCCCTATCGTAGGAGGTACATTCCGTCATCGGAGTGGAGGTAACTGAACTCCACACCATTACTATACCCCTGGGAGAAGTGAGAACCCGCCTACTTTCAGGGCGGCTTCGTGCTCGACTGGTGGAGCAATTATGAGATTAGAATGGCTGTAGCATGTTTGTTCAATTTACAGTCATTTGACATGTGTTGCAGTAACGGAAAAGCGTAATTGTCTCAGCCTCTAGAACGACATGAACATTTGTAAAGTCTATTTACAGACAAGATTTGAAGTGTTTAATTCAACAAGAAGGGGAGCAAAGTAGATATATGCTTGTTTGGGAAATTCAGTGACAATATTTGCAGAAAAAGAAACGGAGGACGTATGGCAAACTTTGGATCCTGAAGAGCGCCAGGTAATCTCATAAGTTATTATATGATCCGAGGAGAGTAACGAAACTTCGTTAATGTATTTCTAGGTGCTGAAATATCTTCCTCTTGATAACTGTTATGCAAACGATGCATAAGCAGTCTAAATTTGTCCAAACAGATTAACGCAAAGTACTTACTTATTAATGAAATCAGCTTTTAATTCAGCATGCAGAGTGGGGCTCCTGGTTTAGCTGTAAAAGCGTTCGTTGAGGATGACGTTAAGAGAGAATGAATTTAAATTGTGAAGATAGAGCTTCGTATTGTCAGCATTGTTAATGAAGAGAATAGTATAAGATTAGTAATATATTTACATATGGAGAGTGGCATCTTTGGAGTGCAAAATTGAGTAGTGCAGGAATCGATTAAAACTTGAGTGCACGGTGATTTTCGTATACAAACCCAGCTCAGAAATGGAAGAGAAGTCTTTAGTTTTCGTCTAAATATTTAAAAACAATACCAATTCTTAAATTTTGCTCAAAGCAATGGCAAATATAAAATATAAATAATTATATGATACTGTAAACCTAAAGATTCTTAGTTTGGAAAAAATCTCAGCCTAACAAATAATCAAAGATGGGATGAAAGGACATTAAAAAATCGAGGAAAGCATTGAAAAGCTCAGTACTGAATCCTATGGCGTAACAAGGGTATGTGGATCTCAGCTGAACTAAATGAGTGGCATTTTGTATCTATTCCATGCAGCTGCATTAAAAAGATACATATGTTTATGCACTAGAGTCGAAACGAGTATCCCGTTCGCTATTAACGCAGAAGATTATGTGTAAATATTTCCTCCAAATTTGGCGCATTTTAATCTACGATCCCTACGATTCATTATATCAGAGGTTCCCAACCTGTGGTACGCGTACCCCTGGAGGTACGTGAAGGACTATTTGGGGGTACACGAAATCAAAATTGGTAATGGCGGAAACAAGAATACACAAGGAAATAAAGAAGTTACAGAATTCTATTTTTCCATATGAATACTTGCTATTTAATAACTATACCACTTGAATGGTTGATTATTACGGAGTGTAATTTTTATCTATCCTTATATGACGAAGCAATTTTTAGCTTTTATAACTGTTTAAATGATGTTTTTAGTCGTACTGTTCCTTTAAGACAAACTGTTACTAGGAGATTTCTCTTCTGGTACACAATTGAAACTAGAAGATTGTTAAAAAGGAAAGGCAGGGTCCGAAGGTTGGCTTTAAAATGTGTAAATCCTGATTCAGTCGATGAATTTAGAACTCTACGCTCAGCTGTTAAGTATAGTATCCAAAAAGATTATAACACATATTTGCGGCTCACGGAAAATAATCTAATTTCGAATCCTAAAAAATTTTGGTCTTATTTTAATAGTACAAAGCACAATTCACCTAACAGTTTATACTATAATAACGTGTGTTATGAGAATGATGGTGATATTGCAAATGCTTTTGCTGACTATTTTAAATCTGTATTCAAACATAGCACAAACTATGATATAAAGAATGAGTTCAAGAGCAACTGTGTCGGTGATTTGGTTAAAATCGACAGCGTTACTTATGATGATGTGGTTTTGGCAATCGGGGAATTAAAATCTTCTCTAACTGTTGGTGTGGATAACATTCCTTCTTTTATTATTAAGGGTTGTGCAGAGTTTTTCATTTATCCCCTTCTTAGTTTGTTTAATCTATCGTTGAGATCAAACGTATTTCCTTATGTCTGGAAGCAAACAAGAATTATTCCTGTTTCCAAAAAAGGAGATGCACAGGATTGTAAAAATTATCGACCCATTTCTATTTTAAGTCCCATGTCTAAGATTTTTGAAAGTATAATACATAAAAGGCTTTTCCACCAAGTTAAGAACTTAATTTCTCCATCTCAACACGGTTTTATTCCTAAACGTTCAACTGCCACTAATTTATTTTGCTTGACAAATAAGATTATTTCTTCATTTCAAATTGGCTCACAACTTGATGTTATTTACACCGACTTTTCGAAGGCCTTTGACTCTATCGATTTTGGCATTCTTTTAAATAAGTTGCATGGTCTTGGATTCCATGTTAACCTGACGGATTTGCTTCATTCTTATTTATGTAATAGGTCACTCTATGTTTATTTTAATAATGCTGTTTCACGTGAGTTCTCGGGTACTTCCGGTGTCCCACAGGGCTCTAATCTTGGCCTCTGCTTTTTATTTTATTCATTAATGACCTTACTAGTGTTTTTAAGCATTCTGAGTGTCTTTTATTTGCTGACGACTTGAAATTGTTTAGTTCAATGAATTCCAATCTAGATGCTGTCCTTCTGCAGAGTGACCTTGATTGTCTTTTTAAGTGGTGCACAGTCAACAAGTTACATCTGAACATTGAAAAATGTAGTATTCTTAGTTATACTAGAAAATCTCAGCCCTTGAATCATGTTTATAAAATTAATGATCTTGTTTTATCACGCTCTGATTCAGTCACGGATCTAGGTATCATCTTTGACACTAAACTTGATTTTTCCCATCACATTAATTCCATGGTCTCTAAGGCATATCGTAGACTTGGAATTCTTAAACGCAAAACTAAGGAATTTTCGAGTGAAATTGCCCTGAAGGTTTTATACTACGCTCATGTACGATCCAGTCTGGAATATTGTAGTATCATTTGGGATCCCATTTACCGTAATAAAATTGAAATTATTGAGCGAATTCAAAACACCTTCTTGCGATATTTGCTTTACAAGAAAAATGGAATTTACTTACAAGATATATCTTCTTCCTATCTACGTGATATGTTTAATATACCTAGTTTGTGTTCCAGACGAGATGTTTCTGGTGTTCTTTTCTTCTACAAGGTAATAAATGGTTCGATCGATTGTTCTGATATACTGAGCGCTATAAATTTCGCTGTGCCGCAAGATCTTTGAGAAACCAGGGTTCGTTTCCTAATGTGTATTCTAGATTTAATTATATTGACAGGTTCTCGTTGTATAAATTTTATAAGACTTTTAACAAGATCTCTGGTGAACTGGACATTTATCATATGTCTCCTACTGTTTTTAAATCGAATTGTTTTCAACTTTTATATACATGACCTGATTTCTTTTTCTTTTCTTACACTTGACTATACATATTATGATTTTTATACGTTGATCTAGTGTTTGTGTGTGTTTGAATTTTTGACCCTTGGTTTTTTAATTTTTTTTTGATTTGGTGTTCAACATTTTTAAAAAAAAATATTGTGTGATTTTTTTTCTTTCATGATTCTATTTTGACGGTGTGCGGCATGGACTTTTGGGGCCTCGGTGTGTTTTTGGTGCTTTTGTAATTGCATGTTTTCATTTTAAAACATTTATGTGTTTACATTTTTATAATTGATGAGGTTTTGAGCTTGAAATTGTTGTATTCTCTGCAGTTACTTTTTTTTGTGTGTGTGTGTTTTAATTCACTTTGTGACTTGTGATTTTGTATGTTTTTTATCATGCACTCTGTAAATGGAGTCATATCTGTAGTGTACTTTCTTTGAGTAAATAAATATGATAATGCGATTGTAATGATATGTTGTAATAATTATTACAACATATACTGATTTCATTTGCTTTGGTGTCGAACTAATATTATTGTAACAATGCGATATAGTGTAAAATAAATAAGTGCAGCAAACGCTATTAATTAGAGTCATTTGACTCTTAAGCTAACCTAAGCACTTAACATTATTGATAAAAACCTTCTATGTATAGACAGATGGTGGTGTTGGGAGGATATGACAGTAAGGGGTACGCGAAAATATGAAGGTTATTTAAATGGTACGGGATGGAAAACAGGTTGGGAACCCCTGCATTATATGAATAACTGATGTACTGTCCCTTTCAGAAAGCCGCGCCTGTCACATTTGGACTATTTTACTCCACAGAGGGGTGATACACATTCAGTAAGAAGGGTGCTTTTCAGAAGTTTTTTGTACGTGACTTTCTTTTAGCTATTTTTTTTCAGATGTTGATATTCATTTTCTTTTCGAATTGTACTGCTTCGTTTTAATTCGAAACTTGTGTAATATTTCTACACATTGCTTGATAAAAAGTATACATATCGCACTCCATCTCTCATCTCGCCCCTATTTAGATGAAATGAGACCTGACTGGGACCTGCGTAGAAACGCAGAGGATTTCCGTTTCTGAAAACGCACTGCAAACCAATTCAATATAAACTGCCCGACAAACTGTTGACATTAGCTTTTCACGTCGTTTTATTTTGCTTCTTTTATGCTTGAAAATTTCAATTTTGTAAAGATGGAAACTTGTTATCGATTTTTCACTTACCTCTTGATGCTCTAAAGTTATGAAATTTTATGCAGTTGCGTGTTCACTATGTTAGAACAATATTTTAATATTTTAAGAACTTAACTATCAGCTAATCTATTAAATTTAATTAAATTTTGATTCGATTTCATACGAGAGGCGTCGTTTTGTGCTGAATTTGATAAAATTTGGTCACTCGATTCCATTATATTATTAATAATAAATTATGAAATATTTTAAGGACTAAAAAGTAGGAAGTAATAAAAATAAAGTGTCTTTAAAAATGCTCTCATGTTATTGTACTGAAAAGCGGAAGTTATTATTTTTTAAATCAAAATTATGATTATCAAGAGAAAATCGAGGAAACAACAGATGCTGAAAGCAATACAGTCAGGAAAATATTCCAAAATCACTAGCATAAAAAAAATTCCGTAACATTAGTGAGGGTTGGAGTGAGTTACTACAATGGTTGAAGAAGACACATTTCTGCTATTTTAAATATTTAATAAACGGCGTGAACATTGGGAGAAAAAA
>BGPR01004241.1:86017-116389 GCA_013235015.1 Araneus ventricosus | reverse complement strand
TTAAAAAATATTTTTTTAAAAAAATTCATTAAAATTAGAGAAAAACGTTTTCATTATTTAAACAAACATTTATTTGCGTGTTTCTCTATCATTGTTGAAATATAAGGCAATAACTTAATGTTTAATGCTATGATTTAATCAGCATATTTTCATCCAGCTAACACCCGGCTAGATGTAAAATGTGCCGCGCCATTTTAAAGTTAAAATTATACGCTTTTTTTGGAAGAGGAATAAGAGTGAAGTTTGTACCGACAATGCGCAATTTGATGTTGCATGACACAGCCAGTCACTTCAGTCTATTAGGGACGTTCATGCAGACAACGAGCAGAACAGGTGCAAAGCTACTGAAAGAACATGGATTAAATGTCTATCATAATTTGAAGTTGTTAAGGAAACCATGAATATCAAATTATGCATAAGAGATTCAATTGAAATTATATTCCCGGCGAACAAGCTGGCTGCAGAAGGTGGCTAGTAACAAAGGAGACTGTGTGTCGGCGCTCTACAGGACAGACCGGTAGACCTGCAGCAACGAAATCACAAACAAACTTTGGAGGGAGGGAATGTGCACCTCGGAGCTCTTTTTTAGAAATTTTAATTAGAATATTAATTAATTAAAAATTAAGCAAAAGATTGGCATTTTTTCTTGATAACTTCCGAAAATATTGTAACACAAATATAATTTTTATACCATCTGAAAATTAAAAAAAACTATCTTTTCAACGATATCAATTAAGTTGCTGTACAATTTTTTCTCTAATTTTAATAAATTAAAAAAAATATTTTTTGGCATAATTTACAACAATACTTTTCATTGTTACAATGAAATTCAAACCGTTTTCATTGTTTAAACAAATATTTAATTGCGTGTTTCTTTTCCATTGGTGTAAGCTAAGATATTATCCTACTGGGTTTTACTTTCTTCTTCTATTTGATAAATTTTTCTGTGAAATCTGTAAAGTCCTCAAGATTGTAAGTATATGAGGAAATAATCCAGTAAGCTGAACGATTTTGGTTGCTATGTTTAATTTTTTTTATCAGAATGTTTGAAGTCAATTAACATGCTGCTGGACGTAAAATGTGGCTCGCCATTTTATTGTTGAAATCAAATGCATATCTTGCATAAGGAATAAGAAAGTAAAGTTGTCGCCAACAACCTGCAATTAGATGTTACATGATACGGACAAATACTTGACTCCATTAACGACGTTCATTTAGACACGAACAGAACAGGCTCAAGGCTGCGAAAAGGACGCGGGTTAAATGTCTATCGGAATATGAAGCTTAAAATTACTTAGTTAAGGAAATCATGAATATAAAATTCTGCGTAAGATATTTAGTTGAAATTATATTCCCTGCGAAAAAGCTGGTCGCCGAAGGCGGCTAGTATTTAATATCACAGAATTTTCTAGAAATACTCGCAGTTATTCAATAACTAGTATTCTAGTTATTGAATATTTATTCTATTATAAAATTAATCAATGTTGAAAGTTCATTTTTTAAAAATTATAAAACAAATCAATGCATTATACTTAATATATCTTGCATGTGATTTTCAATAAATTTATTATCATCACCATCATTTATCTTGAACGTTTACTGCATTTTCATGCCAATGTTAGGCTAAGCACATACAGGCAATTCCTTCCGCAACTAAACAGTTTAGTCGGATTGCCTGCACCGCACGATTTCACGGCGACTAAACTGTTTAGTTGCGACGGGTGCGCATACATGCGATTTTTAATCTCTTTCGATTCTCCATTTTTGGATACTCTGGCTGTCTTTTCACGCACTGCGCACGCGCTGGGAGCTCCAAAATGATTTTTTTTTATAGTGATACAATTTAGTTTTTCTCAAATTCATTTTCAGCTAACACCCTCTCACGAAGCTATCATTTCAATGATTAGACTGAATGGTGAACTTTCGTTTTCATTGATTTCTTTATTTATCAAATGCTTTGATGATCATTACTAGTAATAGGCGAGTTCTGTACATAAGCCTATAATTCGAATTTATTAGGTTAATTTTAGGTCAAAACTAAAATCGTGCTCATTTCTGAATTGTTTTCGTTAGTTAAATACGTCCGTATCTTTTAAGTTCCAGCGAATTATCTTTAAGGCCTATAATTAACTCAAGAACTCGCTCTTAGCTCCTGTTCTATGTATTTAATTAAAAAATAATTACTCAATTTTTACACTCTAGGTGCTGTACATATATTTCTTTATTTAAATTGCTTTTTTATTTATTGGAATAACTAATATTGCTTTATACATAGAAATTATTTACTGTTTATTAATTAATTACGTAATATTCATTAAAACTTTAAAATAAATCTTTATCTCTTGTGTTTGTTTTTAAACCCAATTTTTCTTAATTCGAACTTTTGGATACATCTAATTTTCATTGTGGATCCCTCAGTTTCAAATTAACCAAATTCGAATTTGATATCTATATTCAATTTACAAATAGTTAGCGGAACAATTTATCAAAGTACATCAGTTTTTTCAGAGTAAAGTAGCCGACTACTACTCTACTGATAATAAAGGAGAATGTGTGTGTGTGTGTCTTGGCGCTCTACAGGTCAGACCACTGGACTTAGAGCCACTAAATTTGGCACAAACATACTTTGGAGGGTGGGAATGTGCACCTCGGAGCCCTTTTTAAAAATTTTAATTAAATATTAAGCGAAATTTTGGCGTTTTTCCTTTATAACTTCCGAAAATATTACAGCATAACGCAATCTTGAAAGTGCAAAAAATTACCTTTTCAATGATATCAATTAAGTTGCCGTACAATATTTTCTCTAATTTTAATGAATTTTTAAAAATATTTTTTGGCATAATTTACTACAATACTCTTCATTGTTGCAACGCAATTCAAACCGTTTTCATTGTTTAAACAAACATTTAATTGCGTGTTTCTCCATCACTGTTGAAAGATAAGGCAATATCTTAATGTTTAATGCTATGTTTTAATCAGCACATTTTCATCCAGTTAATATGAGGCTGGAAGTAAAATGTACCGCGCCATTTTAAAGTTAAAATCTAATATATATTTTGCAAGAGGAATAAGAGTGAAGTTGATGCCAACAATGTGCAGTTTGATGTTGCATGACACAACCAGTCACTTGACTCTATTAGGGACGTTCATGCAGACAATGAACAGGACAGGTGTAAATCTACTGAAAGAACATGGATTAAATGTCTATCACAATTTGAAATTGTTAAGGGAACCATGTATATTAAATTATGCATAAGAGATTCCATTGAAATTATATTCCCGGTGAGCAAGCTAGTCGCCGAAGATGGCTAGTACACAATGAATACGAAAAACATAGAATGCGACACGATTCTAAATATCACTAGCTCATTCCAAAAAGCGCACATCACTATAATTAAAATATTTTGTCTATTATTGAAGTATATTGAGTAAATAAATGTTTCATATTTAACAAATGTTAAAAAAAATGTTTCATAGTTTTCAAATGTTTATAGCACAGGTCACATGAGTTAGATTAAGTTTGCCCAAGTGACAGCTTCTCTTGTGACTCAAAATTTTTTTTCACTCAAATTTTGAAACGTAAAATGACTACGTTTTCATTGAAGTCTTTTAAAAAGTCATATTCAATTATATCTGATTCATCGCTTAGTTGAGAAAAAGGGATGTTGACAAAGAGAGATAAATAATATAAAGGATAAAATTAAAACTACTGATTTCAAAGCATCTGAAATATCAACTAAGAAAATACCAATTGAGCTAATTAAAATTATGTAATAAAACACATGCATTATTAATAAAAATGGAGTAACAATCATTAAAAGTATGCAAATTTATTATTTATTTTAAAAGTAATAACTGATAATAAATATAGCGCACGCCTTCTTTCTATACACTCAATCAATAATTCCATATCAATCCTAATAATCTCAGCCATTTTTAGAGCTAAATTATTTTAAGAATAGCGCACGCGCTTCTTTAAAACGCCCCGTCTAGTTAACGCGCCAATTTCTGAGCTCGCTTTGTGACCTTCACCCCTTGAATGAACAGAGCAGAGCAACTGTTTAGTTGAATGTATGCGCGCTCCAGTAGAAACCCATGTACTTTACGATAGTTGTGCGATTCTTTAATCAAAAGACGATCGCTGTGGTTTTACGACTGTTTAGTTGCCGATCTATAAAGTTGCATGTATGCGCACTCTAACTTGAGCCCATGGTCTTTTAACATGCAACTAAACTGTTGCCCGATTAATAATTGCATGTATGCGCATAGCCTTATGGGATGAAACGAAGAAATTACGGTGAGATTTCCCAACTAGCGAGAAAATGTAAACAAATCAAGTTTCATACGTAGTTTTCGGAATAAGTTTATTTTATAGCTTCTCGTTGATTACGGATTCACTTCTAGAAGAATATAATATGCATGAAAATCTTCGAGGTTCTCAGTCTAATATATGGGCGTGGCAACGTCTGTTTACCTTGACGTCATCTACTATAATTCTTGGATAGTCTATGAAAACATTTCACTATAGCTTTAGAAATTTACTAGCACATTTATGATGCAGTCAGTAAAATATAGATATTTTGATGAATTTTTAGGTCATAATTAATATTCTGCCTTTTAATAAAAAATTTACAATATGAAATATAAATGCAGTTGTATTAATTCGCTTATCGATTATGAATAATGTGACCATAGTCCCATTTTTTGGTAGCCTGTCCCGTTGTTCCGAGACGCCCAAATGTCCCGTTTTCAGGAAGAGAGCAACCCACGATAACAATTTCAAACAAGAAGAGGCCATAAAGTGACAGAATGAAACACTGGGAAAATTTTGAGCGTAAGTCCTGTTCAGCAACGGATTCCGAGACTGCCACTTTGGGACGAATTTACACCGGAAAGGGGTGTCAGGCTATGAGTCATATGAGCGCATTTCCGGGATTCTTTGTTAGATCACGCTCAGTAAAATGTAAACATCACCCTTTGGTCCTAACCACAAAATGTGTTTCGGTCGGCTACGACATCGAAGCTGCAATAGCTTTTGATAGGGTCAAGTATCCCTAATTTTTTAGGATCAAGTATCCCTCACTTGACTTTTTCTAAATAATCTAAAAATTAAACCACTTAGAATTAAGATACTGCATAACCGTTTATCAAATTATAGCTAGAAGTATGCTTAAAACTTGGAAATATTTTAATTCAGCATATCTTCAATAGTTAACTTCCTATCCTCTGAGGAATGAAAAAGTGAAAATTTACTCTTGGAGCCCCAAAACATATTTACCTACAAACCATTTTGATGGCTATTCAGATTTGAATGAAAATCCTCTCCATTAGACCATGTGACCAAAGGTCAAATAAAAATGCACACACAAATTACCAATTATCTCCCAATCTGAGAAAACCGCATAGGGTTAATTATCTCTAGTTTCTCCTACAGTTAAATATACAGAAAAATATACAATACAGATTTCTTACATTTTTGTCTTGTGGTTCTAGAAGTACAGTGGGAATATATCCAATTATTGATTCTAGATTATAAATAAGATTCTCACAATATTTGCCGGTAACTATAATGGAAATTTGTATTTTAAAATGTCCTAATGATTCTAACCATCGAAGTTTCTTCAGTTAAAAACTTTTCACGGCGAAAACATCTTACAGTCAAATTACCCAAAAACAGATATGTCCGACTTTTATTGAGTGGATTTGAAACCAGACAGGAAATTCAGTCAGAAGATGGAATCTGAGAAGTTGACATGAGAAACGTCGACAAAGTATACTACCTCGTTGAAGCGAAATGCCAACGTCAGAAATGTCAAAATGATTGATTTTTTATCATTTGATACAGAGCAAGAACACAATGTGACAACAAAGAAGTCATGTATCTTTTTTTCCGAAGTTCAACATTGTGTGAAATATAAATATCGAACTAATACGTCAATGCTATGGCGATGGAATTAACAGAAAATGCATAGCAGACCAGGCAAATATTTCAATTCATGGCCTAACGAGATCACATAAGGTTCGAATTTGTCTTTAGCTGACAAGATGCATTGTTTTTAGAACGTTTAGAGAAGAAAGCATATTTCAAAGTGATTTTAAAAACCATGTATTAGCAGATTCATGCATATGACACTTAAAAACAATGCGTCTCTTGGATGAAAACTGAATTAAAAATCAATTCTTAACTATAATATCTTTACACAACAGAAATTAAATTCGATACTACTGGCTTATAATAGTAGAAACACACAAATATTTGTATTTATTGATTTAATAATATAACATTGAAACCATCTAAATCCAGTATTACCAATTGGACACAGCTATGTAACTTAGTCACAGTTCTTCCATTTTTATTATTTTTAATATTAAACAACCAGTTTAAAATATTCAGCATCAAAGATAATAAATTATTGCGGAGTAATTAGGATAACTCTTTCCCTCAATTAGGGTAATTTTTTAACTTAATTTTCGGCAAATTAAGGTAATTTTTTAGGTGATTGTTTTTGTGTCTAGCCTACAAAATTCGAACTATTTTTCAACTTCTTCAGTGATAAAAAGTATGTAATGCATGTAATCTATCTTCTTTTATGAGCTGCCTGGGAAAAAAATGAAGTGGAAGATAAATGATGAGTCGCCTCTCAAGACAGCAATTTATTCCGAAACCAAATTGTGATAAGAGGGATTTTCCCGTTATTTATAAGACATACAAAGATATTATTCATTATTAGATTCACTATATGCATTATAAGTATGTTCTGAACAGCCATTTTTACTTTCTCGAAAACGAAGTATACGAAGATAAAGTATTGTAATCTTCAAAATATTTGAATTCGAGTTTTTGGTGAATCTCCAAGTTTTAGATCTCCCCTAGTCCGAAAAACACAATTTTAGAATTATGTCTGCCTGTCTGTGAACACTATAACTCTCAAACGGTTTGAACTAGACGGATGAAATTTGGTATGTGAACTTTACACATAATTTGTAGGTTTCTGTCAAATTTTAGACAAAATCCGTCAGCAGGAAGTTTGTCTGTCCGTGTTCATGTGAATACTATAACTGAAAAACTTAAATAGCTAGATAGATAAATTTTGGTACACAGTTTTATCATCAGGAATGTAGATAGGTATCAAATTTTGAACCAAATCCGTCAGAGTGTTGACTGTTTGTTGGTCTGTATAGTCCCATACTTGTGAACAAGAACTCCTAAACGCAATGACTTAGATAAATGAAATTTGGAATGTGGTCTTCTAAACTTAATTGTTGATCCGTGTCCAATTTTGGTTCCAATTGGTCGGAAAAAAGGCGTTCAAATTGCGAATTCGGTTTCTTCACCACTCTACGACGCAAAAAAAGGCGCGGCCACTTTGCGCGTTTTTACCTACCTGTGTTAGGGAATGGCGCGTGTTACTCCCGCTTGGCATATTTTTTCCCCACCCGTGTTAGGACATATACGAGAAAGTTTAGGGGATACCACTCCCGCTGGTTATTTTGAGTAGTGTCTGCATCAGCAAGTGCATAATTTGTTTTTAAGGTTCAATATGATATTTATTTCAATACGTTTCTTTAAAAAACCTATCTAAAGATAAGATCAAAAGGAATGAATTATGAATAGGGTTTCAGTATATATTTTAAATTCGGTTCCTTAAGCAAATCATATAAAAAAACAACATTAAAGCCCAAAAAATAAACTTTAATTACATGCTTTTCGTCGGAACCATGTGTAACGAGTGTTCTCTAACGCATGCAAGAAATATCGTCTGCTTCTTTTTTTGTTGATCTTTCTACCTCAAGCAAATGGAAGTTTGATATAAAAAGAAAGTCAAATAAGGAGCCGAAGAGAACTTCATTAATGAGTTCTTCAACTCCACTGATTCAGGCAACCTAATATCTCCAGCGAACAAACAGCAGGAGTAGAAAATTGCCTTTTTCTCCTTTTCTTCTAATTATGCCTTTGTTAGCATTTATAGTAAGATAATATTCTAACTGGAAAGAAATTTTTAGTGGCTCGTTAAAAAGTGGATGATGAAAGATTTAGGTATGGATTTTTTTCTTTTCTATTTTTCTGACTATTTGATCACCGTACTATTAGAAATACGATCGATATTGCTCTTATTTCAAAGTAAATATCGTTGCCAAATAGCGAAAGTTAAGTTTGAAATGAAGGAGAGCAAAGTTTATCAGGTGTTAGACACGGAAACGTGTATTTCTTTCATATAATTGTTGTGCAAAACAAATTCTGATGTAAACGAAGCCAGTAATTTTACGTTTTTTCTAATATTTCTTTAAGGTATAAAGCTTCTAAGAAATGAATATAAAATTTAAAAAAAATTGCTTAAGTATATTTGGTGTTGATTTCAAATAAATTTGAAATATTTGATAGGATTTCTATAATTTTATTTGGTAATTTACATCGCTTTTAGAACCGGGACTTGTACTGTGTTGTTTTGTTCGTCCACAACTTCTTCATAAGAAAAAAACCCTTTCTACGAGTGCATTAGTGCTGGGCAGATAAAGAACATATTCAATAATAATACGAAAGTTGGTATGATTCAAATTATTGGTGTAAAGTGAAAAATTTCAGCCTGTGACTTTCAGTTCAAACATTCCAAGTGTTCCATTTTGTCACTTTCTGAGATGTAATTTAATTAGAAATATGTGCAAATTAGCAGGCTTCCGACTGACTTGCATATGTGCCCCATCATCTCTGCGCCACTATAAGGCTGGGCATTCACAAGTGCTCCACTCCACGGAAATTCGGCTGCTCCACGTTAAAACCGGTCGTCAGAGCGAAAAACGGATGAGAATTAGAACGGTGTGATCGAAAATTTGGATTTTCAACTAATCTGGAGATCCAGCTGCTACATTTGGACTGACGGGCCATAAAGTGGAAATGCGACAGGTGTTAATAAGTGTGTGTGTAGGAGGACTCTCGCGAATGTGAAAACCATTGGATACTGCAATCGAGACTTAAGCCAACGAAATCGGAGCTCGCAGGCGTTCGCTCTTTGAAGGCGAGAGGAGGAGTAGGCGCAGTAGGGAACTGGAGTGACCGATAGTAGATGGATTTGCGTAGAACTATCGTGAATGACCTGCCTAAATGGTTGAGTTAAAAAATGGGTTGGCGTGGAGTGCCACCACGCCATTTGCGTGGATTGTGGCGCTTGCGAATGACTGACTTAAGGCGCTACTGTCGTCTGTAGCTGTTATGTCACTGTGTTTTGTTTTCTTTGTATTTTTTTGCTTTGTGTTTGGTTTGGGGTTGTGTCTTTTATTCTTATCACCGCCGTTTTGATGCGCATTTTTGTGTCCGTAGCTGTTATGTTAAGTGCAATAATTCTGTGACATTGCTCTTAAATAACACCTATATTTAAATATTTAATTTTCCTTTCTAAATATGGTGAGGTTGTTTGTAGTTGATACCCGCAAGCCCAATTAGGACTCATGTTTCTCTTTCCCGGGGGTGTCATCAAAAGACTACAATCATTGGGTTGGGTCGACCTGGGATTTTGGAATGGAATGGAAAGGCGCAACCTTCGGATTTTTTTATTTTTATCGCTTCTCTTTAGGAAACTGTTGCCGTGGGTTGCTTTCTTTCTGAAATCGGGATTTTCGGCGTCCCGAATCTGCGATTAGGGACAACAGGATAGGTTACCTAAAAACGGGACTATGGCCACATTACTCATACAGCACTCGAAGTCATAAGCAGGTTGCAGTGCGTCATATTTTCACAATTAAACCAATAAATCACGAGATGTCGAAGTAACGAGTTTTTCATTGTGACACTGAGAAGTGTATTTGTCGGGATATAGTCATAAGTCATATATCTTTTCGATTGCATGGTACTGAAGTCTTTGTACCGAAGAGTACTATACGTGAAGCACTATTTTATCATTTTTAAGTTGTAAGCTTCTAATAGATTAAAAAAAAGAAGATTATTGTATGTGTCTGGATATGTGGTTCTCTCACAACTTTCACGGATGATATTTGGTAGGATTCATTCTATTAGAAAAGTAATTAAAGAAACTTTCACATCAAATTGTTAATTTTCTCGTATACGCAGTTATACAAGAAAAAAGCATTATAATCGGCAATAAATTCGACCTCGAGATTTTGATGGAACTTCACGTTTTAGCCTTCAATGAGTCAGAAAAACACATTTTTAGAATTCTGTAAATTTGTCCGCTATAACTCAAGACCGCAATGAGCTGGAAGGTGAAATTTGGCGTGAGGTCTTTACCCCAAAATTTTAAATTTCTGTCAAATTCGGGACGAAATCTGACAGCAAGAAGTCCGTCCGTCCGTCCGAGTGCATGTGAACACGATAACTTAAAAAATGCAACGAACTAGATGGATGAAATTACACATATGCTTTTATCACAAAAATTGCAAATCTATATCAAATTTAAAAGCAAATCCGTGTAATAGTTGACCGTCTGTAGGTTTTTCTATTCGTGAACGCGAAGACTCAATAACACAACAAGCTAGAAAAATGAAATTTGATATATGGTCTTGAAATCAAAATTTTAAATCTGTATCAAATTTCGGTCTTAGAAGGGGTCCCAAATGTGTACACGATTCTCTTCATGTGACGTCATAATGTGAAGGTATATGAGAAAGCTGAAGGAGAACTCTTCTGTTTGTTATTACACGCTTTTATTCAACTTGACTTACTTCATGTTTGTAAAGTTGGGATTTAAAAATCGATTTTCCACTCTGCAGTTCTGTGCAATTGTTTTTTCCGATGACAATAAAATATTTTAATATTTTCAGAACTCAATACTCATTTTATCGCCTAATTTTATCTCATTTCGATTGAATATTCAATGCGACATCTGGTAGTGAATTTTAAAAATAATTGGTTGCAAAATAATTATAATAATGAATTATGAAATATATCAATGAATAAAATTAGAAAATAATTTTTTACCAAAAATCTGGAGTTCAAAGCAAAAATCGTAAAAGATTTAGGTGCTGAAAATAATACGATAAGGAAATGAAGCCACAATGAATATCAAACAACAGGAAGTTTTTAAACATTCTTTAAACATTAAAATACATCATGAATATGATTAAAATGATTAAAATTACAATTTTCACTGAGAGTATTTATTTAAGGATTTCATGTGTTAACGATTTTTGTTTTTACGTTTAGATAAATTTCATAAAAAAATTATTTTCTACATTTTAATGTACGTTAATAATCTCCGAGAAACCTAAATCTTCGAGTAAACCTATTCCAATTTTGAAGCTGGATGGATGTCTGGCCTCTGATGAAATCATCCACCAGATTCTTACTTCTTTTCGTTGTCTGCTATTATTTTTAACTCCTCCACAATTTTAATTCCCTTTATTAGTATTTTATTTATTTAATAATCTTCGTTGTATTTTCATGTTTGAAATTACTTATCTTGAAAATTACTTGGAGATTTTTAAAATTCATTTCACTTTGTTGTAGATAATTAATTCAAGGAAGGCATAGGAACTATAATTGTAGTTATATATACTAGTTTATTTATATTTACGCCCATTTTGAAGCAAAACTAAAGCTACTTTGCGATGGACCTCGGAGTTTCGAATTGTTTCCAGATGATGAAGACGACACTTGAACCAGCATCTCTTCTCCAAACTTCCAAGCTGTACCATCTTGAGGACCTTGCACCCCTCTCTGTTTATAGCATGCACCAGGCTCTTCGGTGGAATCAAGTTTCGAGCCTGGAACCCTACGTCGCCGAGGCCGAGACTTTACCACCAGGACATCTTGACCCATATAAAACTAAAGAGGGCTGAATAATGTTCAATTTCTTGAATGATAATAATGTAAAAAAATTATCGAGAAGAGTTGGCAGAGCACCATGAATGCCAGAAGTCGTATATAAGTTTGTAGCTTTTAGAAAAAATTATCTTTATTTTTTTCGATAATACCCCTCTTTCTTTCTTCTGTGTATCCGTATTGATTTAGCAGACCAAGATGCTGTTTGAAACTATAACATTCTTTTGAAGCACCAATTACACAATAAATAATTGAATAATTTGAATTTTTTTATTGGAAACTTATAAAATCAAATAAACATTCTCACAATATTATAATTGATTTAATAGACGTATAAGGAAATTAAATGTACCACTCTAATTTAATTTTAGCGTATAGCCGTAAATGATCGGTATGATCATATATTTTCAACATTTTGTTAGTATGTCAGGGTAACATATATCACAACAACCTTCAATTTTGGCCTTAAAGGCCTTATACAATTGACTAGCCTTGTCGGCTTAACCAATGTGCAGGTACTATTCTATGCACAAAAGACAAAGATCTTGCCGAAGGCAGTTAGTTTAAGAAGAAAGAACTACAGTAAAAATGTTAACAAAAAGTTTTTTCGAGGAACGCCTAACTTCATAATTTAATTAATTAGTGTATTTTTGAGGATTTTATAAATGAGGCAGCAGGAAAATAATTAAAAAATCCAGTATTACGCTGTTGGAGTTTCGTTAAATTATAAAACTAAAAGTATCTTGTTTAAAATGTATTATAAGAGCTGTCAGTAAAAGTATTATTTTTTCACTTTCACTAAACTTATTTAAATAATTTTATTACTATCTTTTACTATTTCGATTCGTGAGCCGCTAAAAAAACTGTATATAATTTCTTTATAGTTAATTTTCTTGGAAAGAACGAAGGCCAACTCAGTTAAAAAATAGCCGGCAAAACAAAGATATATTTTTTATTATCTGGAGAATTTTCTTCGAATAAATTTAACATTTAATGAATTCCTGGCAAAATTCTACAAATTCTTGAATCTGACTTTTTATAGTAATTTCTTGGAATGTATAAGGAAATAGAAAAAGTGATTCGTAACGCATAATAAAATTAGGCTAAAATAATTAGATTTTCTTTATTTATTGCAGGATCACCTGAAAACATTTCTCCAATGGCAAAATTTTAAGAATAGTTAATATAAGATGAATAATCTTCTACAGACGTGTTAGCTTTCAAATAAAAATCTTAGAAATCCAGTGTTAAATGTATTGATTAAAAATCGAGTCAAAATATTGCAAAAAATACAATTAACAGCAAACAGTAAAGGTATTACACAAGATGTTTACCAAAAGTATTAAAGCTTTATAATCAATATTGCAATTTATTATAAAACTGAGATAAAATAATATGAATATTGCATATAAAAGAGCATATAGCTCGAAATGCGTATAAAAGAGCGAGTTCAAGTATGTGCATTTCAAGTAATATGGACTATGGAAGCTAATTTTTTGGATTCCATTGCCTATATTACTTGTAATGCATTTTTTGTAAATTGTTTATTTCATTTCTGTTTTTTAGACGTAAAAGTAAAACAACCCGAATGCAAAAAAAGTTTTTTCTCCTTCTAGGTAAAAAATTAAGTCATAAAAGAATAATTGTAATAAAAGTATTATAAAAAATGTTATAAAAATTATTAAAATAAAATAACGTTGCTCTCTTGGGTCAGTGCATGGGGAGAAACCAACTCTGAGATTGAATTTGAGTTAAAAATAACACAATGGCTTTATTTACTTTCTTGTATACTAAGTATACGAAGAGGAAGGAAAGGAATTTTTGGAATTATGTCTGCCTGCCTGTTGAGTCTGAGGTTGAATTTGAGTTAAAAATAACACAATGGCTTTATTTACTTTCTCATATTCTAAGTATACGAAGAGAAAGGAAAGGAATTTTTGGAATTACGTCTGCCTGTCTGTTAACACAATTCAGAAACGCAACGAGCTAGATGGATTAAATTTGCGTATGGTTTTATCTCAGAATTGTTCTGTATCAGATTTTGGACCAAATCCTTCAACGGGTTGATCTATCTGTCTGTTTAATCATTTATATCTAAACACGATAACTCAAAAATAGTATAACAAGATACATTAATGAATTTTGTATTTGTCTTGCTTCTAAAACTGTAGATCTTTTGGAACCAATCGATCTAGGAGAGCAGTCCAAAATATATACACGGTTCTCTTCCCCAAACTAACAAAGTCAATCACAAAGGAGCTACCCCCGTCCTGCCTAGGCATGCGGAGTCGTTGAATAACCGGACCTGCGACAGCAGTCGGGAACTAAGGTTAAAGTCCTAGTAGCCATCACCGGCCAAGGCCCAACCCCTCCCTAAGGGGGAAGGCCCCGCCATCGGAGTGGAGGTACTGTCCTACCGCCGTGAGAAAAACCCTGAACAGGTTTATCTCAAGTAGACGTTTCGAAGAAAGAAGAGAAACGGGTATAAAATCAAACGACAGCATGTGGCAAACTGAGCACACTTCGTTAGACGAGGAATTCATTTTCGACCGAAGTACAAAGCGAAATGAGACTTCTGCCGGCTCTATATGCGCCAAATGAAATAAAGCCCTTTCCATCATTTCCAAATACAGTGGAATATCTCGTTTCCATATCGACCGCCACCGGCATGTCTGGTATCCGGGGTTTTCTCGTGGCGGTAGGACAGTAACTTAACCCCACAAAATTATTGTACCCCTAGGAGAAGAAAGATCCCACTTACTTATCCGGCGGCTTCTCATCCACGTGCACGTGGTTCCCCCCGGATATACTACCAAAGACTATTCAAGACTCTCCATTTTGTTAAGCATACAACAAAGTGTAAGAAGAAGTATTCTCTCTGGTTTTTGCAGAAGACAAATTTTAAAGGCAAACGAATTCAAACTTAACTTTATTCGTTATTAGAATGACCAAGCTGGTAACCGAAGGCGGCTTGAATAGGAAAATAAATAACAAAAACTTCTCGCGCCTCATTAAATTACAAAACAAATACTGCAAAGACAGATGAAGTAAGTAATAAAGATACCACTTAAAGCTACTTTCACTTTCAATTAACAAATATACGACCATATTTTTTGAAAACAATGTGCTATTATGTAACAGAGATTGCAATTCTCACTGATAAATGAACGCGCGGCATCGACCAACCCGTGTTTGCATAATATGAGTGGTAATTTAATTTTCCTAATAATAAATATTCGTTAGATTTCTTCCCCATTCCGTGGTCTATGCACCGAAACGAATAATTACTCTTTCCCCCGCCTTGTAATTCCGGAACATTCACGGAATGTTAATGAAAGAAATATTTCTGGGCTGCATGTGGTGGAAAGTAGCACCATAAATATAAATCACATTAAAATAATTTCTTTCGTCGCTCGTAACCCACCGACGTATTATTCAAGTCTTAAGTAGAATCTAAATGGCAACATTAAGAGCTGAACTCGAGATAACGGCGTTTTCATTATTAAAAATCTATATTTGGAGTTACAAAGGAATTGTAGCAAAGCTAAACTGTTTGTATTAGAATAATCATTTCTTTGTTGTGCGATTAAGTTTTGAAAACACAATTACAGTTTCCGCTAAATTAAACGATGATTAACCTAGTCATCTGGCAATGTAAAGCTAAAGAATTTCAATGGTAACTTAATAAATATACACGCAAATTGAAAAAAAAGGTAGAATTCAATTAGTTGTATTCCTAGAGACATATTAGGAGTGAATTTAGATAAACACCTCAGCAGTTAACTAAATCGCTTTAGTAGTGGAATGTAAATTATGAATCCCCCCCCCCACACACAAAATTAAATACAGATTATGAGATCTAAAGAAATATGCTGGAAAATATTTGTATGAATTTTCGAAAATTAATATTCTGCCAACTTCAGTTTTTGTGCGAGCATTTAATTTACGAGTTCATACATTTTCACGAACTGATGGATGTTCCAAAAGCGAATATGTAGAACTAGTGTTAAATGCCCCTCTTTTCTATGATTTAGAAGTAAACATTCTTCTTTCCTGCGAACTCACTCCATTGTCTTTTCTTTATTTTCCATTTGGCTGCATCTTGTGGTGACCATGACATGCTGATTAAAACCAAAGCAACAAGAGTGCAACAAAGACAAAATAGCTCCGGAACGAAAAGTCATCTGATCACTAAGATATGACATTCCTCTATTCGAAGTTAGATTGGTTTTGATCTAACACACAGTTAGGTAAAATTTTCTATAATAAATACGAAATTCATTAAATAATAGTTGGTTCATAAATGAATAATTGCATTCAAAATTGTGAGTCGTCATTTAAGCAACGAATGCAAGTCCCGAACAATCAGCTCTACTAGTGTTGCTCGTTTGGCTGCTGTAACTGTGTTTGTTAAGAGCAATTTTATTTGTTTGCATTTGTTTTTTGTATATTTGCGAAAAATTTGTGTGTTTTTTTATTTTATACTTCTTTGTGAGACTTTTGTTGTAGCGGCTTTGTATTTAATCGCAATGGGTTAATGTGTTTGTCGATGGAGCGTGGAGTAGTGGCATCATGGCTCCCCATGTTAAAAAAACGACCATTCTGCCATGAAAGCCGGGGAATTTATTGCCAATTTCTTTTTAGATGAAGAGGGACCTCTACTCATCAACGACTGGAATTGGATAAACAGTTTACTCTCAACGGTACTGCAATACTTTACTGAGACCGAAGAATGCCATCGAACACAGCCACAGAGGCACTATCTTGAAAGGGATATTGCTGATCTAGGACAACACTAGACAACATGTGGCCAAGAGGACTTCAATCTGATTGATGGGGAATCGTCAAACATTCTCTGTACAACTTTGACATCTCTTTGTGTGACTTTCATATCTTCGACCCCTTAAAAAGGAACCGTTGAAAGGTCAACAGTTCGTAAATTAGATATCTGTGACAGGAAGTACGGTGAAAAATTGGATCTGACTGCAATCCAGGAGTTTCTACACGGAAGCCATTCACGCCCTTGCCAATTGTGGGGAAAGAAAGTCCAAGATTAACGCAGCAATTATGTATGGGAGCCTGTTATACGTGGAGTGTAATTTAAATATTCTTTAGATATAACGGTAGTTTCCTTTTGTTTTGGGCACATCTTATAAATAAATATTTTGTTGGACATCCTGGAATGTCCAAGTTGGACGGAAGTGGATATGATGATGTCATATTGTACAGTCTGCACTGAAATGAATAAATGGTAACTTCGGGGACAATTTATCCCTCTCATAAGGAAAATTAAGTACTTATCACTCTTTTCAACCTAATTATTGGTGCCATGCCCAAAGATTATCCTGGCTGAAATTCAAATTTATGTCTATTTTTTCAAAGTAAGAGAAGTACGTTCAATGAAATTATGCAAAGAATATTTCAAGTGCTGTAAAGAAATAAATACTATACATTAACAAAGGCACACCTTGTACCTCTTATCCTCCCTGCTAAGGAAATCGTTAATGAAATCTCAATAGAGAGTAATCTGAGTGCGCATTAAGGCCAGCACATCATCAAACGTAACAAGACACCTCCCTCCACAGCAAAACAATTACTATGCAAACTCTATTCATCACTTACACACAATACATATTTTTTCCTCAAATTCACTTAATTGAAATGAAAATACGTGACACCCTAAACCGCAGCAGAGACGAAAAGGGATCCGCACCAATTAAGGCTTCAAATGATTCCAGTGTCGTGTGATAACGCAGAAGTCGCTTAGAGAGGCACATTGTGCAGAAGTACCCTATCTCAGGCGAGCCCTCTTGATGAATGAGAAGCGTGACTCCGTCAATGGTGATAGGAGCGGAGATCTTGTTGCCCGCCATCAAAGGGGACGAAAAAAAGCTGATGTGCATTTTCGGGGGAGGAATTAATTTCCCCAAGAAAGAACGGAGTATGGAACGTTTCGGCGCTGGAGAGTACTGTAAGATATGATGCAATAGGCGAGCAGATTTTTTTCTTCTGATGTCAATGCATTTCAGTGATAGTTATTTGTTAAAAATTACCAAAAAAAAACAACTGTCTTTTATAATGCTAAAGGATTTTTATTAATAAATCACTTTATTTAATCCTATACGGAACAGCTACTTGTTCACTACCATTTTTTGTCCCTTTTCAATTAATTTTGAATAATTTAATGAATGATCACTAAAACTGTTATTAATCATTTATTAAATTATAAGGTAAAATGCGCCGCAAGAATTGTATTCTACAACGCCAAAAACAATTTTTAATAATTTCATTTACTCTTACATTGTGCAGTAGTTAGTGTAACCATTTTTGTACTTTTTTAATGAATTTAAGAAGTTTAATAATTGAATAATAAAATTATTTACTTACTGTATTTTTGATTTGAAGAAGGAAGGTTTTTTATTAAAGAAATTTTAATTCGACAAATTATATTTTTAATTAATTAAATTAATTAATTAAAATTAAAAATCAAGTTCAAAATTAATTTTTTTAAATTATATTTTCTGAATTCCTTGTACTCATTAATGTATATTTACTCAAGTTTTTTGAAAGATTAAAAAAATAGTAGAAATGCATACGGTGGCTTAATGCGTTATAATATTATCTCGAACTTAAGAAGATAACCTTAATATTAATTTAAAAAATGCATATATATTTATCATATTGAAAAATCTGTTTCTTGTAAGATTTTTATAATAAATATGATTGAAAGTTTCGCACCGGTTTACTGGTCTAAAATTAAGTTTTAAAGCTACTTTCTAGTTGCAGATATAACGACAGATAAAAATTAAAAAAGTCGTGATCAATTGTTTAGAAATGAAATGTGATGTTTTTTCGTTATATTAAAATCGACATTAACCACTTGATGATCGCAAATAATTTATATTAGATTAAAAAGTTATGTTTTGCTTCATGAACTGAAAAGCACAAGAGCACAATGTTCGATATGAAAACTATTTGAAGAAATCGGATGAATGAATAAAAACCCCATGAAAAATCAATTTAAAAATTGATTGAAGAAAAGAACTTGAATAAGCTGAAACAAATCCTTCAGTTATATATTTTATCCTTTCATTTTGTCACCATTTCCAGGAATATTTCTTTGATCTCGAACATTATTTTTTTACCAGCTATCTATTTATTTTATATAGAATTTTTCTGCAAAGCTCAGAGCATGGAATGAAGATATTCTTCTTTTAAATAGCAAATCTTTTTAATTTAACGCACAATTTTAAATCTTTTTAGTTTTATAGGTCAGATATATTATTCATAGTTTTTTAATTAATTTAATTTGTATATAATTCTAGTGAAAAAGAAGAAAATTGATATCGGCAATCACCCATATGGTTTTCTTTGAATATAAAAGTATTTAAATTAAAAATAATATTGCATGGAGATGAAATTGCTGTTTTTAAGAAACTAATTTACTGAATATTAAAGCGATTAAAAATAATTTTTGTGCAATAATATACTCAGAAGTTATTGCAGGAAAGCATTCAAATTTCGGTTAATTGTAAGTTAATCAAAATTCTAATTAAGATTTTCAGAGTTTTCCTAGTGAACACCTACTCCTCAAGAGATAAATACCAAATTTCTGAATTTCAAGAATCTAGGCCTCGCAGTTTGGTAGATTTCGCAATGAGTCAGTATTGTTATTATTATTGATTCCTTCAACGAGCCTTTTATCCTTAAACCTTAAGGAGCTGTAAATGGAAATGGATTTACAGCTCCTTAAAACTTAAGGAGCTGTAAATGGAAAACAGCATTTCCATTAGTCTTATAGTCTTCCCGGTGGCTTTCCAATATTTGGTGGGAGAAAAATGAAAGACCCTTCGCATATACAACTGTTCGAAATCACTAGGCCGGTTCGATCCCTGAACGAATAATCGATAGAAAAGGGACCAAAAAGTTCTGCACGTTTGCTTTTGTATATTCGACCCATTATTTCACTTCTCGTATTTCCACAAAGTAAACATTTCCGAAGTTTAATGAGTTTTTAACTCTAAAGATACCACTTTGATAAGACTTTATATAAGAACCTTTTACTGTTTTTGAGATTACTTGATATTTATTTTTGAGAATTAAAATGCATGGGAAAAACGCAAAGGAAAATCACTTCTTGAAAAATATAAGAAAGAATATTTGGTTAAAATACTCGGTTGATGAAAGTTACAGAAGAAAATTGGGTTCTGTGAAAAAAGCAGGCTATTTTTAATATTATTTATTTATATAATTTTTCTGTTTATAGTTAAACAAGTATTGTGTTTGTGAATCGGTATTTTTTTATTTTCTCGTATACGGATCATATAAAGAAAAAGTATTGTTATCCTTGAAAAATGCAACATTGAGATTTTTAGACTTTCCTGAAAGCGAAAAACCCGGTTTTGGAAATATGTTTCTTCGTCTATGAACACGATAATTCAAAAACGCTGCAAACTTCAAGGAAGAAATTCGGTATGCAGTCCTTACATCAAAATTGTAGATTTCTATCAAATTTTAGACGATATCCATATACCGGAATTTCTCTGTCTGACAGGAGGTGTAACAGGTATGTAAATACGATACTGTCTGGCACGTATGCAAAATACTATAAAACGAAAATGCAACGGGTTAGATAGATGAGATTATTAATGATTTACGGTTTTTTATTATTACATTTGTAGATCTGCATCAAATTTTGAACCAAATCTGTCAACGTGCTAACTATCTGTTAGTGAGTGTGTTTAATCGTGCGTATGCGAAAGCAATATCGCAAAAACGCAATGAGGTAGGCGAATGGAATTCGGCATATGTTTTTATTATCTGAATTGTGTGTAGGCACGCATAAAACTTTTGACTAAATCTGTCAATAGGTAGACTGTTTGTCGATCTATCTGTTCGTGTATATGTGAACACAATAACTAAAAACACAACAAACAAGATAAATAAAATTTGGCATGTGATCTTGATACCAAATCTGTTTATATACATCAAATTTTTGATCCAATCGGTTAAAGGGATAAGGTTCAAAATGTATATTCGCTTTTCTTCACTATACTACGAAGCTAAACGTAAACCCCTCCGTATTGTGTAAGTATATAAAACAGGCGAGGGGGAGGGGGCACTCCCGCTGTTTTCATTTTGATAACCTGCTATGAAAGCCATTTTAAAAGGGTAGATACACATATTAATATTAATGGACTATTTACAAAAAATAGGCTTGCAGAAATGCAGCAAGAACTAAAGCAGCTAAAGTTCCACCACAATTAAAAAAAACAGCAGCTAAAGAAGAGACAAGCTTCAGGATTAAAAATAATAAAAACATTATTACATCAGTTAATGTTCTTCATTTCACTCGCAAATCGTATTAAATAAAGGCTTTTCCTCAGTCGAGGCCACTTAATAACGATATATGAAGTAAGACTTATTTCTAATATTTTTCGAATAAAAACCAACAAAACTCTATTTTTGTGACGGAGTTTTATTTAAATATTTGAAATTTCTTTTTGTCATCATACCTCCCTAAAATTATCAATTGTAATTGCTCATCAACCCTTTATTTGCTTATCAACCTTTATTTTGTTAAGCTTCGATCATTTATATTTCTATAACGGTTGTGATTAGTGGTATGATAAAAACTATTTGGAACTATTCATAGTTATGAATTCGTAGTTAATTAATGGGTTTGTACAATTCCAATGCTATGGATTAATTTATTCTGATTATATTTAGTGCCTGATAAGAAATTTCTAAAAATAACTGATAATTATTTTAAAATTATACATCGACTTTCAATTTGGGCATTGCAACATTTTACGTACGTTACAATGGAAACAAGATGAATTGTCATGTTTTTGGTGAGGTTTTCAATTAGTTTAACTATATATCAATCATATTTTGTCGATATGAAATATTTAAAAAGCATTTGGTTAAAATGGTAAATAATAATCAGTTCTTTACCAGAAAAAGACGAGCGAAAGCTACATGTTATAGAACTGTCGTGAAATCTAGAATGCGAATTTATAAATTAACCCATTAATGCCGAGATCTTCTTCTTAGGTATGTTCTAAAAATGAATCATAAACTCACAGGAATTATTTTTTCATCATAAATAAAAAAAAGTATTTTTGAGCGTTAATTTCTTCTATATTCAATGCAGGTAGCACATATCAAGCGTTCATTTGATAATGAAACCTTTTCATTTTCAAGTCAGACTCGAAAGTAGTTTCTTGTTATGGGAAGAAGAAGAAGAATAAGTTTGTTTAATTATTTTTGATTTATTTTATCTGCATTTAACAAAAATACCAGAAAATAAAAGTGTAAGAAAATATTTCTTTTTTATGAATTGAACGTAATTTCAGATTTTGATAGTTTTTTTTGTATTAATAAGACTTTACCTAAATAGGATTGTTAGGTTTAGAAGGGCACTAAAACATAACTTTTTCAGGCAAGGTTTTATCAGTTATATTACAGTTGATTTCACGATAAGTAATATTAATATACAAAGTATTATTGAAAAATTGCGACTTGGGCCTTAAACTTTCCACTAATTATTCCAATAGATCTCTCTGGAATTAATATGAGCTACCAATTTAATTTGTATTCTTAGTAAATTGTTTTTTAAAAAAACCTTTGAATTGAAATCAGTTTTCAAACACATACAAAAATTACTAAATCCACAAAAGGAGCGGTACGTTGCGCTACTTAATTTAAAAAGGAGATTTTTAATTTTGAACACATTTAATAACCACTTTCATAATAGTTTCAAATTATGTAAAAATTTGAATTAATGAAATATAAATAAGACCAGCACTTATTTTCATTAAGAGAAGTGTTTTATAAAAGAGATGACATGTATGAGGGTTTATACATATTAAAAAATCCAACTAAAGATGCTTTCCCCAAAAATCTCTGAAATAAAATCAGTTTTCAGAAACCGATTAAATCAGCCGGAGAGGCAGTTCATTGCGCTTTTTAATTTTAGAATGAGACTTTTAAGTGTAATTTTTAGAGCATTTAATGAATATTTTAATAATAATTTCAAATTACGTTAACATTTTAAATTAAACTGAAAATTTAAATTGACACAATCTAAGAACAGTGCATATTTACATTACCAGAAGGGTTTAGTAAAAGAGATTATGTTATAAAATGGCATACAATTAAGAGATTGTAATACAGATATTGCTGTTTTGTTTTAATTAATTATGTAAAAATAAGTTCTCATATGTAAAGAGAAAGTAGCTTATATTAAAATTACATTCTGAAATCTTTTTAACCGCACAATAGGGCGTTCCTTTGAATTATATGCTTTAATTGATTTTGTTTGATTTAAACCAACACATTCGCTTCAAAGATTCATCTTTTCTAAAAATGATAGCCATAATTTATAACTTTTTAACATTCTAGAAACTGGACTGAGAAAACATAAATATAAATATCAAAAACTTATTTTTCAATGGAAAAATAAACCCCCCAGTTCTTAAAATGTAACAAGTTTAGTGAAAGCGTCAAATTTTGAAGCGAAATTATTCCGCCTTGTGTATTTATATAAGCATGTATTATTTTTTGGCAGGCATTGTTCAGAAATGTTTCACTCGCACCTAATAAAAACTTTGACCAAAGTTATTTCGCACGTTAGGAAATAAATTACAGTTTGCTTTAGTTTTTGTTGTAGCATACATTCAAAGAAAACGAAAGTAAACTGGTTGCACTATTTCTTAAAATACAAGAACAATCTTTGTCTTCCATATTTCATTTCGACAATTAACGAAGTAAAAAAAACTATGTTAGGGTCCAGCAGACGTGTATATGAAATACATAATATACATTACCACGAAGTTAAAATATTAACTAACGTTTTCCAAGGAAATTCATTATCATCTAGTTATCTAATTAAGGATTAAAACAAAAGTCACTGAGTTGCAAAACTTCCAAAATAATTCTGCTGGAATTTAGAACAAAAAAAGAATGTTTCATCATTGTAGAGAATCGCTTTAATCACGTTAAATGCGGGCGATAAACAAGGTATCATAAATTGGATAAGAATTAAAGTTGAGGTGAAAGCAGAAATTTCAACGTTGTCTCGGTGGAAAGAATCTTTTAACGATTAAAGAATCAAAAGTTGACTCATTAAGAAAATGGCGCTTCTTTTTTTCTTAGTTCTTAAAATACAATTAAAAGACCCTTTTAATTCTTCTAGGAGTCATCCACTGAATCGACTAGCATCCTTTTAGTCTGAGATTTTTCTGTGACATTTATTCGACAACTTTATTGTTTTGTTTGAATTATAAGGGTAAAGAATCTTTTGCTGGAAGTTTAGAAGAATTTT
The DNA here is from genome assembly GCA_013235015.1 of Araneus ventricosus. Taxonomy (NCBI): domain Eukaryota; kingdom Metazoa; phylum Arthropoda; class Arachnida; order Araneae; family Araneidae; genus Araneus; species Araneus ventricosus. The sequence continues at coordinate 92,288 of BGPR01004241.1, read as the reverse complement.
CTTACTTTTCGTATTTTATCTCATTATGTTGAGCTATGGACTTTCACTAAAGAAATTATTCAAATAAACTGGATAATGTTACTGCGAATGGGGTAAAAAATGTGCGAAATTAGAAAATATTTAGGGACATTGTTATAATACTTCTATTTAATAAAAGGTCACCAAACGCGCTCTTTTCTAGATGCTTGGCTACCCAGGATATCAAATGAATTATTTAAGAAAACATTAAAAAATTCGTAGCTGAACTAGTTGTGTTATACGTAAGTATTTTAATATATATAACACAATCATGTCCAATTTGCGATCCACGAAAAATATTTCTTTTTTGCCTGTCCAATATAACAACTATGTAACAGTAATTTAATAAAAAAAATTCAAAGCTCAAGACTAGTTTTTAAGATTTCTAATTATTATGTATCTATTTGTAGAAAATGTTTGCAAATGTTAAACTATGAAATTTAGAAGATTAAATCTCCAAAATTTACATCTATTTCTTAAGCTAATTAGAAAAAATATTCCTTTTATTCAGTAATACAGAAGCAAATTTTTTTTATTGCTTCAACTTTATTAACAACTCCGAGACTCCAGAATTATTTCAAGAAACCAATATCGAAACCACTACCTTATTTTCTACGAGTAAAATGGTGGGAAGATTTTCAGGATTCATATAACAAAGCACACTGTCTCGACTACAGTTGGCTATGGTATTAGCCTCATATACCATAGCTTGCAGGTTCGAATCCCTGTCAGAGGCAAAGTACTCTTGTGATGGCTGATGACATGACTAACGTTACCATTTATTTCCCTCCCCTCAGAACGGGACATCTAATTTTTAGGTAATAGTATAGAAACTTTTAGTTGTAAATATAAAAAGGAAGAAAAGTATTTTTAGTAATATTAAGAATACACATATTTCTTCATATATAGTTTTAGAGTTTATATTTATTAATGAATATAGTTTTGATTTATTAATGAAAAAATTGTAAATGATCTCGTAAAAATGAAGTTAATGGAATGTAATAGATAGAGCTACCATTAGACTTCGATTTTTTGCTCTCTTTTTTAGAAATAGTCACCGTGGGTTGCTCCAGTGGCGTAACGAGGGTAAGTAGCTCTAGGGGCATACTATGATTTTTTAGCTTAATCAGTGGCCTAACACGTTTAAATGGCGCCCGGGGCATGGCATTATTCTTTCGTCCTCTCAGCATATTTGGCTTAAAAAGTGACATAAAACGCTTTAATGTTTTGTCTCCATGGCGCCACGTGTATTTGCTTAAAAAAATTTAATATAGATACTATGTAAATGGCTTCAATATTCGATTTTAATTAAAGGATAAATATTAGAACGCATATAATTGAAAGGTAAAATGAGAAACTTTTATTTTCAAACATTCAAAAACCTTTTAAATTGTTTAAAATTCTTTTTCAATTCTTCAATTTCTCCAGCAGTAAACAAAAAGTAAAAATATTTATTAAACTTATAAGCGGTTTAGCTTATGATATTGCACTGAGGCGTGCTCAGTATCGTTTTAATTAGGTCAAATAATAGACAAACATTTTGATATGAGATATTGCATGTAAAAATAACAAAAGAAATGAAGAATTGGTAAGATGCTTTTCAGTAGCTTGGAAAACGAGAATTCATTTTTTAGTCAAATAATGTGATAAATATTTGTTCAGAAATAAAATAAGTCGGTTTTAATAAAAAATGACAATAAGTTTTAACAATTAAAGCAAAATTCTTTCTATCGAAATATTATGAACAAAATAAAAGCATTATCAAAATAGTTATTTCTACATTTTTTTTAACGAAACTTAAAAATTCATTACAGATAATCTCTCAAAACTGAAAAAAAATATTTTCATCACTGCATATATTAGTCAATTTTTTTTAATGAAAAAATTCTATTTCATTTAGTATTACTTTGCTATTTCCTCAAAATAGCCGCGTCATTAACTATTTCCAAGCAAGCAATTTCGGAAAATTACCCATTTCATTCTCTTATAGAAAAGCAAAGCAAATTGCTGAATAATTTTATATTAAGTTTCCAATAGAAGTGCTTTATCATTGACTGTTTCATTCAAACACTTAAGTAAGTTCTTATTCATTACCAGTCTGCAATTTTGTCATTGTGTGCGAAAATCTTTATGCAAATATGGGGTTTTCAAATATGCTATTAAGTTCAAATATATAAATTTTCTTAAAACTTCAATTGTTTCTTAAGATCATTATAAAGAAATAGGAAGTTATTTGAACTTAATAATGTTCATATAACTAAAAACATGAAGACAGTATCATACACTTTGAAATAGGTTTAGGTTAAAATAAAATATTTGAATTTTAGAATTAACGATGTCTGAAGATGCAAATTTCTAGACATAAAAATCCCAGCCAGTAAAGGAGTTAAGACTCAAACCGTTAGGACAGTGATTAGGATTTTTACTTGCATTTCAATCTTCATTTGAAATCTTTAATTTTTCGTCTAATTGCTTCTCAGCAATATGAATAATTAAATTAAAAACTTTGAAATCGACAATATTTTTGTTTCAAAAATTGCAGCTAACTGTATTTTTAAATAAGTTATTCGGGTAAATAAGTTATTATCTAACAATGGATTTCTGAAAATTTAAGAATCACAGTGGCAATCGTCTTTCAAAACTCCTGACTTTTATAGTTTTTGATTAGTATAAAAGAGTGATATTAGTATGACTCTGAGGAAAAGGCGTTGCTCATATAACATACGACAAAACAGATATATATATATATATATATCTTTTTGTCGTATATATATATATATCTTTTTGTCGTATATATATATATATATATATCAATATCATGAAAGTCAAAAAATGTTGAAATAAAATGGAGAGACTGTAGTTTTGTAGAACTGTTGCGTTTGTGTGATATATTTCTATATTATTTTATCTTCCCCTTTTATATATATATTCCACTTTTGTTTATTTTCTCTCTTTAAGAACTTTCGGCTTTTTCTTACCGCAGATTTTTTTCCTGACATTTTGTTTTATGAATGTTTATGTTGTATATGTTGCTTTTACATTTCTGCTATGTTTGTTTATTATTTGTTATATATATATATATATATATATATATATAATAGTATATAATCAAACTATCTTTTGTATTTCATTTGTATCATTATTAATCAGGTTATTTTATTTTTAATTTTTAGGTTAATATATGTATATATTAAAAATATAACACATGATTTGATTTTTTGAAATATTTAAGTATATATATATATATATGTGTGTTATAGAAGCCCTTTTTAAAGCACTACGGATCATGATAGCTAAATTTACAAAGAAAGTGAGTTTTTAAGGACAAAAGAAAACTTTCAATGAAAATCAAAACTGTTGTTTTATATTCCGAGATTACTAAAAATTTTATAAAGGATGTTTGTGATGAAAATAAAACTTTTAAAACACTGGTGGTTGACAGTATGTCTTGGTTGATACTTCGGAACAGATGATACTTCGGACTTCCCAGAGTGAGCTACTGGCCATGAAAACGAGAGAGTTATTGCAATACTTTTTGACAGATAGCAACAATAAAAACAATACAAAAATTTAATTGTAATAAATTGTCACTGATTTTAAGAGAAAATATATGCACTTGGCATTTGGGTAGGAAAACATACCGCAGGTTTTCATATTTAGGGACACAGCTTTGCAAATGTAAAAAGAAAATTGCTGTTCAATTCCGATTTATATTTTATAGGACACGCATACATATAAGTGACCAATTTTCTTTCTAACTAAAGAATTGAAAATACTTGATAACAATTGTTTAAATTGTTGTTGGTGGTGAAAGGTTTGGTACGCATATAAAATTGAACAAGGCATCCATCCATAACAGTTTGAATTCATTTTAGCAATATTTTTAATATAGGTAAAATATTTTTTTACAAAACATTTCATAAATTTCAGCACTGTAAATATAAAACTTTAAGTAAATATTACTGTAAAATCTCGAGGTATATTTGAAATTTCTATTTAAGAATACAATAATGAAAATGAAAAAAATTCATTCCTTACGAATAGAAGGAACTGGCATTTTTTGTAACCTCTCAGCATCAGCATAATTTGAAGGATTAATGAAAATAATCGTTTTAAAATTTCATTAGAATTTAAAGAGTTGTAACTAATTATTTAAAGCTGAAGACATGTAACTATTTTTTGCAATGTACCGTGAGCCAAATTAAATTTTTTAATAGATTCCAATTTTGATATAAGTTACGCCTTTTTCTGTTACTTTTAAGAAACATCTATATTAAGTATACTCAGTTTTGTCAAAATTCGAATCATTACATACTTTTATTTAACTTCTTTCATGTTTGTAAAGATGAAGTGTTGTTGTGGGTTCTTGCCCCCTTTCTGATGCTCTGGAGTTTTGAAACTTTGAACAGTAGTGGGTTCCCGATGACATCACAATGTTTTAATACATTCAAAACATAATTATGAATTAATCTATTGGTTGATTTCGCGTGAGGGTGCTGATGGGTAGTGAATTTGAGAAAAAAATTTACTACAAGATTCCATCACATTTATAATAATGAATTATGAAATATATTAAAGACTGAAAAGAAATAAAAATAATTTTCTCCTTTTTAGTACGCTATTAAGAGCGTTTATTAAATAATTTTTCGTTTCATTGATATTTTTTTATTATGCATTTGCAATGCTAATTAGAAAATAAACAATAATAGAATATCAAATAATTTTAAAATATATAAATAGACTAATTAAACACTTGATGAGAAAGCCCTCGGTTTATTAAGACCGATTAACTGGGCTGCAGTGGTCTGGTGGTAAAGTCTCGACCTCGGAGCCGGAAGGTTCCACGTTCGACACCAATTCCGCCAAAGAACCGCCGTGTAAGCGGGTCTGGCGCATATCATATCCGCCGGGGTCAAATGTCCTCCCGCTGACGTGGTGCGGAAGCTTTGAGAAGGGTTGCCAGCTCTGCGCCCCCGTCATCTGACCACGGTTCAAAATTACGAGCTCCGTCCCAAAATAGCCCTCGTGTTCCTTCAAAACGGGACGTAAATATAACTAAACTAAGCATTTTTTTAATTAACAACGATCACAGATTTTTGCCTAGGTATTAAACCACCACCTTTCAAATATCTGAGACCACACTACTGGAAAAAATAAATCACTCTATCCAGAAGACTGTCTTGAATTTTAATACACTTCTTTTAATAAAGCCTCCCTCCATTCAAACAGATCTGCCGACCAAGATTAGCAGACGAATATCGTCTGCTAAACAGTCAGATAGAGAGTCCGAAGAAGAACCGCCCGCCGGTTTTAATTCCCATTCGCTACAACGTCCCACCCCTGGGAACAAATAGAACTTTTTTGTCATCTGTTGATTCGGTATCTTCCTTCTTCTCCAATACAAACTGTAAGAGTAGATACATAAAAAAGATAATGTTTTGGATCTTAAGATAGTGCAAAAGTCCTTTTTGTGTGATAATATTTCCGGAAATTATGGACGAAAAATTCGAAAATTTAGTTTAAATGTCAATTAATTAAAAGCCCATTTAAAATTTCAAAAAAGATGAACATTCCTACCATCCAAAATATATCTGCACCGAATTCTGTAAGTTTATGTCCAATGGCTTGTCTGTAGAACGCCAGCAGACAAACACGCACATATCCAGCAGACCCATATTTAATACAGTTCTATTAATAAAGGGCCTCCCTATTCGAACAGATCCTCCGACCAAGTTTACCAGACGCATATCGTCTTCTTTCCTGACAGTCCGCAGACGAACCGCCCCTCCTGTTTTAATTCCCATTCTCTGCAACGCCCCACCCTGAGAAGAAGAAGGAATAAGGTAAAGAACTTTTTCTTTTGATTTTTTGTCGTCTGTTGACTCGGATGCCCGATTCGGTATCTTTCTCCATCCCCAGTGTGTCAGTAGAAGGGAACAAACAGAGCGGTTGTTCGGGGGAGCATTGATCTGCGGGACTTTTTGAGGGAAGAGAGCCTGTGGAGGGGCATCCTGCACTGCGGCTGCGTCTCCATGGCAGCCGGTGGAACACCCACCCCCTCTGCGATCCCTCCCGGCCTTCACAAAACAATACCGCTCCCTTCAAAGGATTGAGTTTTTTTGTTTGGCTCCTATAGGGTGGATAGCACGTGTTGGAGCAGCTTTGAAACTTGAGAGACAATCATATTATAGCTTGTAATGTTCTAAAGGCAATGACAGTAATCTGGGGAATCTTGTCAGTTGTTGTGCAGGGG
>BGPR01004241.1:0-55642 GCA_013235015.1 Araneus ventricosus | reverse complement strand
ACTCCTTAGGAATACAAACCACCCTGCCAGCGAAGGGGAGGTGCTCGGACAGGCTGGGTTTATTTAATTTACTGCATTTTTCGAAACGCACGTATACACAAACAGCAATACGTAAATTGAAACCAACAGTGTCCTAAAATGATTCAAAATTGTGTTGATTTGACATGGAATGACCCTATAGCGAAACTTTTTTTATATATTTGCCGTTCAGAGTGGTGGCCACTCTAACGCCTCTTTCATGTTTGAAAACACAAAATACGTATTAAAACTAGGGATGTAATGAATATTCGGCAACTATTCGGCCCTTTTGCCGAATATTCGGCTGGCTGAATACTAAGCAGATATTCGCCCAAATACATTCAGGATAAAAAAAAAAAATTAAGTATGCTTTTAAATACACATTTAAAAAGGAATATTGCGGAATCACATTTTGGTGCATTTATTATCAAACAATCTCCTAATATTTACTCAATTTTATGTTGCTTAGTGCGTAGGTATATTTAATAAACAGTTACAATTAATATAATTTAACAAAAGATATTAAAAATTAAAAAATAATTAAACTTTTGTATTATACAGAATGGCCCAACGCAGCAGCATCCAGTGAATGCATCAACACTATTGTTGTACAATTAACCAACAATTCACTATAGAATTAAACAAAAAAAATCGTGCTCTAATAATTAAAACATACAAAAGAAAAACAATTAAAATGGAAGAAATGGATGAGAACTCGAGTGGTGAACTTTTCGAAGACCACTCGCCATCGGAGTTCTAATATGGATAAATTTTCTGTCGAGGGCATGACTACATAGTCAAAAACTATACCGCCTGTGGCCTGAATTTATCCATTAACTGAAGAAAGGAAATAATCTCTTTAGAAAAAGAAAAAACTTAATAAAGTCTTTTATAACAAATCCAATAGAGAGACTAGAGAACGTAAATATTTACTCTCTGCCGATATAGAAGCAAGAATGAACGCTATCGATAAACACACAAGAACAAAGTATAGGTCTAGAGGCTAGCATACCTAGCTCCATCTATATAGAAAAATTCGAACCAATTAACAGAAGAACAAAAACACTTCAAACTTTTTAAAATAAGTTATTGACGTTAAAGAAATTCTTTGGGTAACCGTTATCTTTTAAATTATTCTTTAAATAATCTAAAGCTTTAACAAAAGTTGAATGATTTTTACAAATATTTTTTATTCTATTAATTTGAGTATAAATGGAATTTTTTATAATTTTAAAGTGAAGATTTGTTTGACAATCACAAAGTGTAATAGCCTTAAAATTAAATTCTTTTCTTTTACCATAAATGCCAATAGACACACTTGAATTCAAAATTTCAATTTCCAGATCCAAAAAATTGCATTTGTTCAATTCATTATTAGTTTAGCAGTTTTTTGTCATAAAGGACTTTATTATGTTTTTCTTTTTCTAAAGAGATTATTTCCATTTTTTCAGTTAATTGATAAATTCAAACCACAGGGTTATAGTTTTTGACTATGTAGTCATGCCCTCGACAGAAAATTTATCCATATTAGAACTCCGATGGCGAGTGGTCTTCGAAAAAGTTCACCATTCGAGTTTTCTTCCATTTCTATTGTTTTTCTTTTATGTGTTTTAATTATTTTAATTATTAGAGCATGATTTTTTTCGTTGTTTAATTCCATAGTGAATTGTTGGTTAATTGTACGACAATATTGTTGATGCAATCACTGGATGCTGCTGAATTGGGTGCGCAAAAAGGTGTATTGTTATCATCATTGTTTACTTCCTCTGTTTCTTCTGTGTTTTTTCTTTTTTTGTATTCTATTATATTTAATAAAGTTACATATAATTTATAATTTCAAAGCCTGAAATTATGATGCAAGAATATTAAATTTTCAGCATTTTCAGGAGGATGTCCACATTCTGTTTTGTTTCATACACATATAATACCAACTAGGGATGTAACAAATATTCAATATTATGCCTATTCGACCTTTTCCCTGAATATTCAGTCTGGCGGATTTGCTAAACAGGTATTCGGCAGATTAAATTCAGGATAAACTGTTTTTAAAAAATGTTGTTTTAAATAAATTTAATAAAGAATATTGCAGAATTACTTTCCAGTACATTTATTATAAAAAAATCTAACATTTATCCAATTTTAAGTTGCATAGTACATAAGTGTATTTAATAATGTTGCATATCATGCATAGAAGTCTGTTCCAAATGGTTTCATATGTGTTACCAGCTTCAGAAAATAAATGGTCACTATATAATGTCTGCAGGTGCTGAAAGAAATTTTCTTACTAAATTTTGCAAACCTTGGAAATTTTTCAGCATTTTTTCCACCAATTAAGTGGACACTCCATTCTACCTTAGAAGTTCTTTATCAAAATAGGAATTTACTTCTAGTAATTTTAATTTATCAATTCGATTTTCTTCTGTGTTTGTCATAGTCATGTTCTGCAATGATGACTGTTATTTTTTGAAGCAATCCCAAAATGATTAGGGTTTCTTATTATTGGAATTCAGGTATTTAAAATACTGCAAATATACATAAAGGCATTGATATTTTTTAAATATACAAATAATAAAAAATCAATTTTATTTAATCTTAAATTTATTTCATATAAAATTTGTGAAATATTTCATTTACAATCAAAAGTGAAATGTTTTAAAAAGTTTGATATTCGGCCAAATCACTATTCGTTACATCCCTAATTAAAACAAGCCTTAATTCGTTATTTATGATAATGCAATTTTTTTAGAATAATCTAAAGAAAAAAAAAAGACTACTCTATTCAAAATTTTCTGATTTTTTTTGTAAAAAATATACTATTCGTATTTGAATCTTTCAGCTTTTTCGATGGTAATAATTTTTCAATTAGAAAAGTAAATTCGTAAACGATTTGTTGGTAGCTGTTGAAGTATGGGCAATGATATTTATTTTTCTTAAAGTCTATTGAACTGAAAGTTCCATTTGCTGATGGCCGCAACCCATATCAGCAGATTCTCTGTTTGGAAATGCACATTTGAACATCCGCATGCCCAACACTGGTAAAGAACGAAGTTCACTTCTCGCTTCACATTGGGAAAGAGGAATGATTACATTCGATCTGATTTTCGGTGTTTCATTTTTTCTCCCTTTTCTCTTAATAAAAGTCCCAAAGTTAGAGAGATTAAAGGAATGCAATTCGTTGAAGTTGCATGGGCGACCATTCCTGCCGTTCAGAGGGGTTTCCATTCAGATTATTTTAACACTTTTCAGATTATTTCAGCATTCCGTACCAAACAAAAGTGACCATTTAGAGGGATAACAGTTTTCCAGGAGTGGGCACTTAGAGAAGTTTTATATTATAAAGGTGAGTAAAAAAAATGTTGCAATTTCCATTTGATTTCGAGTTTCGAAATATTTATTCTGATTATTCTCATTCATTTACTGATTTAAATTTTTATTGAAGTATTTCTTTTTAATGTAATTTTTCTTGTCTTTTCCTAGCATTTGACTGACAATCTGTCGCAGATTGGATGCATCGTCCTTCTGAGTCATACTCGATAACAAAAAAACTTTGTTTCTCCTTCACTTATGCCTTGGTACACAAATAGATCATGCCGCAAGTGCGACGACCGTTATCCCAAAATTTCTTCCCAAAATATTCTTTGCACACATTTTTCATCAAATCTCTATGCTATCGTGCATACAATAAAAATAACAAGTCAAGTTTTGCATGCTCTCGAAACCGCAGGGAACTCCTGAAAAGATATTTGTAATGTTAAGTCACCATGAAATGTGCTTGAAATATTTCCAGAAAATGTGGAAACATTTCAAGCACATTTAATTTTTTTTGGAAAATATAACCTTAGTTGACTACGATTAAAGAATTACGTAAGACATGCCATCTTGATTCGATTTTTCAAATTCATGTTTGATCTCTTAGTCGCATTAGAGGTGTAGGAGCAGACAACATATAAAAAGTAGGGAAGCTGAGTATGGTACCCTACTGTTCAACATGACTATAAAGCCAACTGCTCTTATCATGAGGAGTGTGTAATAAATACCAAGAGATCCTTGTTTAGTTTATTTATATTAAAGTCCCGTTTTGAAGCAACTCGAGGGTTACTTTTGTGCGGACCTCGTAATTTTGAGCCTCGCTCAGATGACGATACCTGAACTGCCATCCCTCTCCAAACTTCCGCACCACACGAACGGGAGAATGTTTGGCTCCTACATATGATTTAACGTGCAACAGGCCCAATACACGACTTATCTTAGTGGAATAGGGTTTCGAACCAGGAACTATCGAGCTCCCAAAGCCGAGACCTTACCACTAGGCCACCTCGGCTTCAAGAGGTGCCGGTTACTATAAGATAACAGAACACCCAAGGAACATTTATTATGGACATGTGCTTTTCTTAAGGCATGTATGAACTGCTTTTATTCTTTTGGTATATGTATTATATCACTGGAGCAGATATAAACAATGAGTGCTGCATATGTGAAAGAAATTTTGTACAGCAATTTTTATATATACTATATATGAGTTTGTGTGTGTATGTTCGTTTCTATCACCTCTATGCGCGCTCAGACAGTTTGACGCATTCAGACCCAATTTTTCACAGTTATAGATTAGTATAAGTGGGAGCTAACGTCGTAAAAATTATTTTAAAATTTGAATTATGCTTTTATTTATTTAATGATAAGTGGCAAATTCTAGCGTTTTTTGCGTATTTTGCAAATTTTTCGCATATATTCGCATCGGAGAATTATAATTTTTATATCATTGTAGAAATTCTTTTCAAATCAACGTTTCATCCCCTTTCTAATAAACGCAATTTGTTGTTGCTGTGTAAATTTCTGTATACATTTGCAATACATAAAATTATTACACTGACTTTAAAGTTCACATTTAGGATGGAACCTATCTTATGTAGGTTAAAAAGATCTATCAATAAATAAGTATTTGTCACGTTATAAATAGTCGCACTTGTACTACTTTTGAGCAGCATTTTGTTGTTAACCCTTTAAGAGTCGCATTTCCTTTTCTATCTAATAAGATGTCCCTTCCTGTTTTGGAAAGGGGTTGTCGTTTTCATTCATCTAAGAAGGCATAGAATACTTGAGATGCTTATGGATTCTACGTAATTTTTGTGTCAAATTATAAAGCTAATTAATGATTAAATTTTAGTTTATAAGCCTGAAAATGCGATAATTCGATGCACTTCTATATGAGGAGCGCAACCGTTAAGGGGTTAAAGGTCCTATAGTCCCTTAAAATGAAAAAGGTTAGCAAGGTTAACAGTTCATAATCTCTTGACCTAATATTTAGATATTTTCACATTAAAAAAATATTGACACTGAAACAAATACCTCAACATTGAAAATAATATTCCCGATAATCGTACTCTATGGAAAATTGTTCTCACGGTACGTTTATAAACTGCAAACTAACAAATGAGCTAAGATTTTTTCCAGCAATCTTTTAACCTTTGTGCCGCATATGGCAAACAATTTTAGAATTTAATGGGCAATTAATAAAAACAATGGCTATATTTTGAGATAACACTATAATATTGAATGTTCGAGACCTTAATTTAGTCGCTAATTGTGAAACATTACCAATTGGTTCACAAAACAGGAACAACTTTCACTTCTCAGTTGTATCCCAGTTTATTGACAAATGATTTAGTGACCGCCTACGTTGAAAACACTGATTTTTGACGACTTTGGCGAAAATTATTTTATGACTTTTTCTTGTAGTCCAGACTTTTGTCTTTCCAAATCCGTTTACATTTTGTTTCTAAGTGAATTATACTAAAAGTTATAACGATTTTAAAATATTTGTCTGAAGCAAAAACAACCGGAAGGAAATCTTTAAGTGCAGTTTTCTCAGAACTTTGTTTTTGTCGAAATCTAATAAAGATATTCACTTGAAATTTTCAGCACATGTTTAAAATAATATAAACAATGAAATGAATTAAAATATTTGTTGTTCGTGTGAAATACTTTTTAATTCGCAGGTGTTTTTAGAAAAATTTAGTTGTGAATTAATGGAAAAATGCATATTTACACATATTTGTACTCCTAATTAACTTGAATTTCAATTTTTTTCTTAGAGTTTAGTTCATTTCATAGATCATTGTCCTCTATAACTTGTGTGAAAAGAAAATTAGAATTGCTGCATTACAATTTGGTGCAAAGTGTTAACCGTGTTGGTTAAATTTCATTAAAATTTACTACAAATTCCCATATTTCTCAAAAAATATTATATTTATAAGAAACGTTTTGGTGTTTTTTGTTTTTAAAATTGATAATGCATATAAAAAAAACAAAAAAATGTTTTAAATATACAATTTTTCAAAAATTTTGTTCCGAACGTAGGCGGTCACTACCAGAAAACTTTATTACGTATATGATCAGCAGTACATCTATAATCAAATACAATGATCTAAAATAGCATTTAAAATTTGAAAAAATTCAAAACAAATACTTGCAGATATTTTCAACTATCATTTTATAACAATACAAATGTCGTTAGTTTTCAAACATCGCTATTAGTAATTATATGATATTAAAATTGAGAATATTTTGCGCAGGACCAAATTTTGTTTAACTTCTTTTTTCAACTGAGTACCTAAATGTCACTAAACAGCATTACTTTTCAAGAGAATAACTATCCAATCCGAGAAACTTTTTCCCAGATGAAAATATTTTAAACAATCATTAAAAACATAAATTCAATTCAATGAAAATATATTTAGACAGAGTTCCTAAATACAATTCGGCGATTATGTAATTTTGCACGAAAGGGAATTTATAATGATATTAAACTAAACGAATTATGCCTTTATTTAGTATAATTCATTCATAACAATTTGGTTAACATTAAACTTTCGTATCACCGCTCAGTTATTCACAATTGTGATGCCACTCTGTTTAATATGAATTTAAATAGATTATATGAACATGAGGTTATAGAACAGAATAATAAAAAATATTTTTAAGAAACAACTTTAATTAGCGTTATAATAAGCAATGGATACTTTTTTTAAATCAGAAAATGGAAGTTAAAAAAATCAAATCGTAAAAGTGTAAGGCGCTCATATAAAGAGTCTAAGTAAATTGGAATTTTAATCACATTCATAATATAATTTAATTTATAAAGAATTTTTCGGATTTTCTTCCTTATGATAATCCTTATGGCTTAATTTCCTCATCGTGTTGTACCCAGCATCACATCAAAACATCGTGAAAATAAATTGAATGTGAAAATTGATTGATTGAAAAAATTGAATTTATTTGAAAGATGCAAGTAATCATAATTTATGATGCTTGCTTGGTTCTAGATTTTTGATTAACAAAAATGTTGTTCCTTCTTTTTAGAACACTAACAAAAGTATGTTTCGTTTTCTTAATTGTTTTTATTTTTTGTACTTTTTAATTTTTAACATATTTTATGAATAATTATTACAATTAGCATGAATCTTTTATTCAGTTTTTCTCAAATTCATTACCAGATAGCGTCTTTCATATGGAATTACAATTTAATTTATATAAAGTAGCTGAATGATTATTAAGTTCTGAAAATACTAAGATATTGTAATGTCATCAGGAACACAGAACTGTACAGAATTTTAGAATACTCGCTTATCAGGAAGGAGTAGCGGTCAAGTTAAATAAAACCGTCTAAAAATTACACGAATCGTATGCAGAATGAAATGTGCGGAGAATATGTTTCCTTTACATGTAAAGTTTCTGAATGAACTCTAAAATAATGGCTTTAAAGACATGTTTTATCGTGTCTTTTGTGTATGTTTTATCATACACAAATTATTGTTTCTTAAAAATTTTATTTACCGAAAGATCTGTATTTTCCTTGGAAAAAATTGTTATTTGAAAAGAGCGCACGTAATCAGATTCAGATTTTTTAATCAGTTAGTTAAACAAATGGGGAGTTTTCTTCGACAACAAACTGTGTCCTAGAAAACTTCTTTAACTATCACAGACGGAGCATTTCAGTATTTTCGAATTTTTCTACATGCTTTTTTTTGTCTGGTTTTAATCTCTTCTTTGAATCTTTGCGATAAAGTTCACTGAAAGAGCATTTCAAGTAAAACTTTGAAAAAAAGAAAAAGAGTTCAACTCCGAATACATAGAAAAAAAAGATATCTTATTAATTAGATTTTTGTAGTAAACAAAAGAAAGAAAAATTTCAAAGCGAATTATAAAGCGAAATTTATAATATCATAATGAACATAATGCATATTTAATAGCGTCTTTCATTTACATATTCATCCACTAATATCTTAAAATAATCTTCAATTTTTCTGAATTATTGACTATTACATTTTCTGGATATTAATAAGAAAATACCACTCTCAATTTTTCTGAGACATATGCATTAGATGGTATTAGTTAAATTCTAAACATGTTATATTTCACGAACAACTGAGGCAAGAATATTTGTTTTAATTCACATGTACTCTTCCAACACATTTCAATTTTCTTGTTTTCTATTAATATAATTCTTTAATAATATGAATTGCGCTAAATGACTTCTTTAAGAAATTATAAATTGTAAATTTTTGAATCGAAATCTTCAAAAGGATAAGTTTTATACTTTTTACAGCATTTAATGAAGACGATGGAAAACAGTAGAGACTATTTGTTAGATTGCAAAAATTGCATCTACATCTTTTTTCGGTTTTGTCAATATTTTTAATTAGTTAATTCTTCGCCACCAAAGTTTCTTTCATCTCTTGTGGCATCTTTGACAACTTTTGAAATTCAAACTATAATTTTTAGCCGTTTCATTAAATATCTAAATTTTTCTTAATCATTTACTTTGTATTCGACTTATTATGATTTGTCTTAACTTTTGATGTTGTTTCCATTAATTTTTCAACTTTATTAATTTTTAAATCAAATGTTTCAACGGGACTATTTACTCGCCATCTTGGTTCGCGTAGGTTTTTGGCGTTATCAGGTTCTGGCGTATCTGACTACTAATTAAAAATACTGACAAAACCGAAAAAAAGATGTAGATGCAATTTTTGCAATCTAACACTATTGATTTAAAAACAATTTTAAACTTTGATATAAATATAGTTAACGTGAAACGTTTTGAATTCTAGAAATAATGGAAATTAAATCACATATGATGCATGTCAATGTGTTGTGCAAATTTAATTATGAAATGATTTCGTAACGTGTAGAAGGGAAAAGGACGTGATGTCACAGCACAGAATAAAAAAACTTGTAATTAAATTGCATACACATTTACATTCTTCACGTGAATTTACTTCATCTTATTTATATTAATAGAGGCATAGTCTTATTTACTTCATTTTATTTGTATTAATAGAGGCAGAGTCTTATGCAGAAAAATTATTTTAAATATAAAAAATTTACTTATTTCAGCCGTATTTAATTCTATTCGTATGTCTTATTTCCTTAATGGGTTAATAAATGTCTCTCCAAGTTTTCATTTCAGGCGTTACTGCATTTGGATGCAATTTCAATTAATTCTCATTTTTCTATTTTTATTATTGTTATTATTTTGCTTTCAAATAAATCAAAAGAAATGGAGTAAATTCTTAATATAACAGAGTAAGTATAAAAAAGTCAAGAATTAAAAATGGTTTATATTTAAACATGAAAATATTAATTTCAAAAATAGGTATCATTTAAAAGTTGATCAAAGCTATAAAATACTTATTGATGAAATATATACTGTATTATTTTCGGATCAAACGTTTATATATTTTTTGTTTTGAATAAACTTCACTTGAAATCTATAGGAGCAGAAATACGCTAAATGAAAGCTATATTCTTGTCTTAGGTTGCAGATAGTTTTGGAAAAAAATTGTAAGCGTATTTAATATTATACCTGACCAAAGCATGACTGCAACATAATTATTGTATATCAGTGTATGATATCAGGTAAGTGGCAACAGTAAGATGTGTGCTATTTTGAATTTGATTTTTAGAATTAGTCTAGAGAGAGAGACGATTACGAGAAGTGATGAGTACGGTACGATTGAACGAAGTTACGTTGTATGCAGTTACGAAGTGTAATGGTTGTACTTAATAAATGTTGTTTTGTTTTAAAAGAAGTTTGTTGAATGTCAATCGAGAAGCCAACAGAAATCAGAAGTGGGATTAATTAGAAACCTATGAATGAAAATCTCATCGACAGTTAAGTAAGGCGGAAGGAGTTTAAATCTCAAAGTACGTAACGAAATTTGATTTTTTTTATGTCGTTATTCGTAAATAAAAGTGTAGTAAAGTGCGAAAATGTCTATCTTCGCTGGAGCAAGGAAGTGCGATTTGAAGATATTGGCTGAAGAACTTGGAGAAACGGTCAATGACAGCCATAAATTGTAGGATTTGAAAAAGATCATTTTGGCGAGAAAAGAGTACGATGAAGAAAGCGCCAAGGAATGGATGAATACGATCATCAATGAAAGGAAGGAAAGAGAAGAAATTGCTGATCAGAAAAGGCAAGAAGAAATTGCTGAACGAAGACGCCAAGACGAAATCCAAATGTGGAAGGAGGAACAAGAAATTGAACTAAGAAAACTAGAATACGAGGAACGGAAGCGAAAGGATGAAATGGAATTCGAGCTGCAAAAAATACGCCTTGGAGCAGAAGGTAGGTTTTTAAATTCAAATTCCGTCGCCAATCAAAATGTAAACAGTACGCAAATTAAGCCAAAGTTAGAAATTCATCATTTGATGCAAACATTTAATTCCGATGAAAAAATATAAGTTTATATTTAATTATGTTTGAACGTCTGGCCAAACAAGCTGAAATATTGGAAAACACTTGGGTAACTCATTTGCTTGGCTTATTGCCATATGATGTTGCGCAGTTAATCTCCAGAGAACCAGATGATCGCCAATAGTTTTTAATGCATAATAAGAATTTAGGAAGTACCTGGAAAAACTTTGCCTATGAATTGAGAAGTTTTTTTAATGAATGGGTCAATGGAATTAAAGCAGATAGTTTTGAAAAGTTGAGCGATCTTATCATAACGGATCAGATTAAACGTAAAGTATCTCAAGAAATAAAAGATCATTTTATAGATGAATGGTCTAATCTGAATTCGCCAGATGATTTAGTTGAAAAACTGGACGACTATGATACTTTGAGGTCAACTTTGAGGAGTAAACGACCACGTAAAGAATGGAATTACGACAAGCAGGACTCCTTAAAAGATGATCAAGCTTTTACAACCAACGAAAAGAAAAAAACTGTACGGTATTACACATAACGAGAGGGGTGAACCAAAATGTTTCCACTGTTCTAATTTCGGGCACATTGCAAGGAACTGTTCGATACCAAAATCAGTTTTAACATGCAGAGAAGGCAATGAAACAGGCCTTAAAATTATAAACTGTGTCGCCAAGGAAACGAACCATGCAAGTGAAGAAAGCTTATCTGTTAGACTAGTTGTCGATAATTCAGAGAGAGTAATTCATTTTTGAAGAAAGCGAAAATTAATTATTGTGATAACGTGCAAGCTTTAATTGATACAGGAAGTTCGTATTGTCTCTTAAAGATTTCAGTTACCCAGAAACATAAACTGAAATTTGAACGTGCTGTCAATAAAATATACGGTTTTGGAAATCAAAAGACACCTGCATTAACGTCTATTGGAAGAATTAAAGCCGATATTGAAGTTGATAATGTAAAGGCCGAAAACATAAGTATATACGTTGTTCCTGACGATGCGCAGTCAGTTGATCTTATCAACGGACGAACATGGCTTGATCTTCTTCATATTGCTTATACAAAAATAGGAGAAAGAGTCCACATTGGATACCGGGAAGATGAACTATTCAGAAACTTTCCGATTGATGAAAAAGTGAATCCAGTCTGCCTTGAACGTCTTGAAACAGCTCAGTCAGAGAGTGAAAGTTTGCAGATTAAAGACACTTCCCAGCAAAAGATGATGGGCAATTTAGCGGATGATCTTAAAATGGTAAAGAATGAACTGCGACTTCTACAAGGAGATATTAAGAACTTTAAGGAAGAACGACAATCGCTGCTTCTTCAAATCCAGGAAAAGAATAAGAATGTTGACAACTTGAAAAACAACAACGATTCTTTAGTGAAAACGAATTCATATTACGGCAAAAACAAGTCAGGTAAAGTATCGCTTCGTAAAGGAGACATCGTGGCAGTTAAAAGAAAACCTAACATGACAGGTGAATCAACAAAGACGCAACCACGATACCGAGGACCCATGGTTGTCACAGAAGTACGCCCCAGTGACACATATAGAATCTCACAACTAGAACCTAGAAAAGGCCGCCCTTATACAACAATAGTTCATGTCAGTCAGTTAAAGGCCTGGAGAATTTGGAATGAAGACGATGATGACTCTAGTACGAATTCTCGTAATGAACCTGAGATGGAAAGATCTAAACAAACTGTACGAAAACCACTGCGTTATGGAGATTTTATGCCGGACAGATAGAACTTTTTTTAAATGTTATATTTCACTTTATTTCATCTTTTATGAATGTATATTTGTTTTGTTTTTGTAATGATATTATTGAATGTAAACAAAATGTGGTTCAATTGAGGTCAATTGAAAACTCAGGATGGTCGAATGTAAGCGTATTTAATATTATGCCTGACCAAAGCATGACTGCAACATAATTATTGTATATCAGTGTATGATATCAGGTAAGTGGCAACAGTAAGATGTGTGCTACTTTGAATTTGATTTTTAGAAAGAGACGATTACGAGAAGTGATGAGTACGGTACGATTGAACGAAGTTACGTTGTACGCAGTTACGAAGTGTAATGGTTGTGCTTAATAAATATTGTTTTGTTTTAAAAGAAGTTTTATGAATATCAATCGTGAAGCCAACAAAATGATAGTTAACCACTGGACCAACAAACAATTGAGATATATCGCAGCATCAGTTTTACATTTTTAAGGCCCAAACACATATCTGACTTTCAATGTCAACAAATTTTAGTGTACCGAAAAAAAAGCAGTGAACGTATTTAGAAAGAGATAAAAAGTATATGGAAAGTCAGAACGGGCATTTATTTTAATTGAGATATTCAAACATCAGTATCAACTACTTTTTAGTCAAGAAGCAACAAACATAGAAAGATATTTTGAAAAAAGAAGATTATCCACAAAATTTAGGATATAGAATACTTGCATAAATCAAGTTTCCCTTTTTCTCTAAATTTTCACATAGCCCTCGTGTTGCTTCAAAACGGGACATTAATATAATTAAAACTAAAACTAAAACTCTGAATTTCCATATAAATGTAGAATAAATGTATGTTACAGCTCACCAGGAATGCGAAAGATATGAATGTTAAGGCGGTGTAACGAAATTGTCTTATATTTCAAATACTGAGCTAAGACGAGTTTGTTAATTATTTTGAAATGATTTGTCCTCGAGGCACAGACTGCACGTAATATGAATGATTGTTACTGATTTATATATCAAATTTGAAAGTTTAGTTTTCAACGCATTCTTTTGTAAATAGCCAAATAATGTTTTTTTGATATTACAAAGGCTATTTCTTTAGTTTGATGTTACAGTTGTTTAGTTTGATGTAGTTAAATTAATGTTCGGTTTTAAGTGGCTATAGGCTCTTTAACAACGAAATGACATTTCAAAAGTAGTGTAAGTGCTACCATTTATGACGTTACAAATAATTAAAGGATTTGATAGACTGCTTTACCACAATTATATAAGACAGGTTTTCTTCTAAACATGAATTTTAAAGTCAGAGTAATAATTTTAAATATTGGAAATGCATATACAAAGTAAAACAATTCTATATAAGTTGGCCTACATAGATTTTACCGTTTGTCATATTTGAATTGATTTCCCAATGCTTTAATCACCATCTCCTTCAATTGTTTAACTCTATGGCTTTAACTATGAAAGAGTTGGTTCGGGAGAGTCCCCATCGAAATATCTTTGCTTTTTTAAGAGCAATTAATTTACTTGAAAAAATTTAAGATACATCAATTCCTGGTTTTCTTTTGTTAAGTTAAAATTTAGAACAAGTTTTTACTGGGACTATATGAACATCAAATTTTGAAATGTTTTTAATCTCGTCCTTTGAAGTTTTATTTTGATATAAGTTTGTAGATTTTACCATCTGGTTGGCGCAGCTTAGCCAAATATGGCTCATGTGCCATTAAAAATTAAACAACCGACCAACCAATCGACAAAGATTTCGCTTGCGCGCAGGATTAAAATAAAACAACTCATGCGGGAGATGTTTGACCATCCTGCCTATAGTCTCGTTCATGTTCCCAGCGATTACCATCTTTTCCAGCACCTGAAAAGGCTCCTGGTACTTCCCTAATGATGACGACGTGCAAACGGTTGTTTCTTCGATACCGATATACAGAAATTTATCTCGGGGTATGACATGTGCTTCAGTTTCGGTGGTTCTAACGCTGAGTGGTAATTGAAAGAGTTTTGTATCTGTTTCAATAAATGTTTTCAGGTAATTATGTTTTTTTATCCCTTTACGGCCTCCTGGAAACTTACTTTCTGGACGAACCAAATAGTATCTTTAAAGGATACTGTAACGAACATCGAATGTCGCTACCCGGCAATGTTCGTCTTTTGGTTGGGAAGAGAGTTTTACAGGGGTAAGTATGGAATGAATGATAGCGGACTGGCTTCGCCCCCTGACCGTGGCGATCAACTTGGCAGCTATTTTGGCGACAAATCGAAGATTCCCGAAAATGCGATTATTTTCTCGATATCTCTATTAGGGGCAGAGATATACAGAATTTACTAGATGATTCCATATGACGTCACGACCTGTCGTGGAGTATAAAAATAACACCGCGTTCAGATCACAGGGCAGTGTGTGTGTTGATCAACTGGGATCGCCTTTGGAGTGCGAACGTCTTTGGATTCTTCTCTCTTTGGAGTTATACCCTCTGTGAGAGCTAGTAAGCTGTTAGACACCGAGCGGTATTGAAAGTGCTGTTGCTGTTCTTATTAGTGAATTTCTGTTTATGTTGCTAATCTGTGCAAGTGCTGTTTTTCCTGTTACCTGCGCTTCGTATTTTCCGGGATATTCGAGATTAAAGTGTCATTCTCCGTTATCCAGCTGGTTGATCTGTTTTCCCCTCCCACACAGGAAGAATTTTGTAAAAAACGATATTATGGTGTGAAAAAAAATCGCGAGCTTAAAAGTACTGAGGAATTTGAAAACTGTGCCTTCAACTTCGAGCCTATGCTGAGCGAAAAAAATACTTTATAAAATAAACATATTTAACAGAAAATATATGTTAAAGAAAAGATTCTTCCAGCTTAAGAAAACGTGAATTACAAATATACTCAGATTTATAATCTAAATATGCTAATTATGTTCAAAGTGGACCAAGATGAGTTAGTGGCCGAATCATGGATTCGAATTTCTGTTCCGCGAAAAAATTGCCGTTCACGTGGCTACATGTGTGCTGGCACGAAGGTGTTTAATATATTGTTGTGCAGAATACTATCAATCATACTCCAACTCAGATATTATCTATACCATCTGACAGTGATTCATGGTTATGGTATCCTAGCTAAGAATATCCATTTATGTTGCTTTCAAATGAAAGCATTGATTTAAGGTGAAACTTACATAGGGCTGCAGAAAGGGTATTGGGTTAATGATTTTTATCACGGTTGGATGCTGTAACAGTGTATGGATTGATAAGAGAAAGGCGATTTTCTATTTACAAGAATTTTTAAACTTAAAATCGTTTATTTTGCAACAACTGACTTCAATTTTCCACCAGTAGTCAAATAAGAAAATAATGTCTCAGTTGGCACATAAATCTTTCCACACTCCACAAAATGAAGATTATTTATTTTTCTGTCAATCTCTTTAAAAATGATTATTTAAATGATTCGTATAAATCGGAACTTTTAAACTTTAAATTAGGTCTCACATATTTGAAAATTTGTTTCCAAAAAACTTTCAATTTAGCAAATGCTTGGGAATCTTTCTACCAGAACCAGTAGAAAATATTATGTTAGAATATTCTTTTAATAATATTTAAGAAAACTATCTTAAATCGATACTCAGCACTAAAAATTATTAAACCGCTCTATTAAGGAGATTTTAAATAAAATCCATCCGATTAAAATTCGAAGGTAAACAAACGTATGTATGTATGTATGTCCTTCTATCTTCTCACGAACCGCCGAACGGAGAAGCGCGCGGAAAGTACCAAAAGATGGGGAATAATTCAAGGAATCCATTTCGGCCATTTAAATATCGAAATATTAATTAGTGAAAAAGATATTAAATAAAAACTAATTTACAACAATACTTTTCATTGTTTCGGATACTTTATAACAATACTTTTCATTGTTACAGCGCAATTAAAAATTTATTTTATTGTTGAAGTCGTTTACTTTAAAGAACATTGTTACAACAACAATAAAAAGTGACGCTGACAGAAATAAAAAAATGTATTGTTGAAAGTGTATAAATTCCTTTTTTATCCCGTGATATAACGTCCAACAAAATCATTTTAAAGAAATTAAAAGGGATGTTTTGTTTCTGTAAAGTTATGTGCCGAAAGATATAGATTAGTTATGTTAGTGATTTTAATCATTATTGATTGATTTGATAAAGTTTAAATATTTGTGGAAGCTTCTATTTTAAGCTCATATTTGGAAGTTACTATTTTTGCTTTGTTCAATTCTCGCTTTTTCCGATGCCTAAAAGAAAAAGAGGAATTACAGGGGATGCTGCCAGTAGACGGGAGGCAATTAGAAAACGTGAAAGGAGAGTTGTTGAAACTGAAGAAGAAAGAAGCCGCCGATTGTCAACTATGGCACAACGTGGCTAGGACAGAAGAGCGGAAGAAACAGAAGAACAAAGAAATAGCCGATTGGCAGTAATGGCACAACGTGGCCAGAGAAGAAGAGCCGAAGAAACAGACGAACAAAGAAATGGCCGATTGGCAGTAATGGGACAACGTAGCCAGCAGAGAAGAGCCGAAGAGACAGAAGAACAAAGAAATAGCCGATTGGCAAAAATGGCACAAGGTGGCCAGGAGAGAAGAGCCGAAGAAACAGACGAACAAAGAAATAGCCGATTGTCAGCCATGCTACAACATGCAAGAGAACGCCGTCTAAATGTTATTGAAGGACAAAATCACCATCAGATACAAACTTTTTATGCAGCTAGAACTGTTCTTTACCCTATTGTTGAAGAACACAACTCTGGAGAAACGGACAATCTCTGTCTGAAATGCGGAGGGTTGTATTTCCGGGATGAAAAGAATACCAGAGGAATTTACACTCATTGTTGTCATAATGGAAATATAATCGAGCAGGCTTCAGTTTATCCAGTGGAAATGAAAGGATTGATGGATGGTTCCGATGAATTATCAGTGCATTTCAAAAATAACATAAGGTCGTACCAGTGCTTCAATGGGTGCACAGATTGTACCGTCTACAGGGAGAGGAGCGTATTGCTTCAGAATTCATGACCAAATTTATCACAGGACCTCTCATCTACACCCAGCTGTAGCAGGAGGTGAAAACACTAATACAACACACTTCAACAATATTATAACACACATTAGGCATGTGTCACGTGACCTCAGCTATTATTCGATTTAGCCCGTGCAACGCCGGGCCATACAGCTAGTAACTGTATTAAATAACATAAGTGATGCTTTATTTTCTTATTTTGCGTATCGACTTTTATGTAATATGATTGCGATATGCATTTTTAAAGAAAGGAATGGACTATGGAAAAATATTATTTTACAAAGGGCATTCTGTTGAATACTATGTGGGATCGAATGCAACAGAGCGCCCGATGGCAAAGTTGCCAATTCATATATTACCAAAGCATACCGGCTTTACATGTTTTATGAAATATTAAAAGATTTCCTCAGTATTTTTTAAATCTGAACTTTAACTTATTTTGCTTAGTTGACGCCCAATTTTGAAACAACCTGAGGGCTGTTTTGGAGCGGATTTAGTAATTTTCAATCACAGTCCCATATCAGAAATAGCAACATCTGTTGAAATCTTCAACAAGCTATCATCTGTCCTTGACGAATTCAACGCGTTCTAGGCCTATGTACTGGTCTGAAGTAGAACTGGATTTCGATCCTGAGACACTCTAAACTAAAGCCGCGACTCTACCATCAGAACCGCGGCTCCTTGTTTATTTCTCCAATTAAAGACAATATGTAAAAATGATACGGTTCAGTTTAGTTTAGTTTAGTTTAATCATCCTCTCTTCCCATTCAGAAATAGCACGAAGATTATTTCGCGGCAAATCGCATAGTTTTGAACAGTGGTCAAATGATGAGGAAAACATGAATCAATTATTGTGCTGAAATGGCATTTGATCTAACGTATTTAATACATGAGTCAATGATTATGGGTAGATGTTTCATCTGTTGGTGGTCAAAGTGATCTTGGAGTATCTAGGTATCACCTGGGATAGAATGACTCAGTTCCAATAAATGCTGAAAGATTGCGTTCACGGGCTTCAGTTGAAACTGAAGCTTCGCTTAGAGGACAAGCAGGGGAACCTCGAGAAAGCCCGAAGCAGGGCTAGATGGATTGCATCGATCAATTTGTTCTTGGTTAAGTTAGTTAGTTTAGTTACATTAACGTCCCGTTTTGAAGCGACACGAGGGTTGTTTTGAAACGCACCTCGTAATTCTGAACCGCTGTCAGATGACGAGGACAACACCTGAGCTGGGACACACTTCTGAATCACACCAGCGGGAGGACGTTTGGCCTCTACTTATAATTTAACGCCCCTACACACGGCGGATCTTCAGTGGAATCGGATTTCGAACCTGGAATCCTTCAGCCCCCAAATCCGAGACCTTACCGCCGCTGCCACTCCTTCCTGGTAAGAGCACGGCCGGAATATAAAAACCATAAGATTCATGTACCGCATCTAGGCCATGTCTCAACCCATTAGGCCACTGGGAACTGTCGACGGCACATGTAGTGAGCACCAGGCCCACATTTACAACGGATCTTCCGCTGGATTTGGATTTCAAACCTAGTCTTCCGGTCGCAAAGCAGAGACCTTGCCACCAGGCCACCACGGACCCAAAAGTGCCTCTTGTGACTCAAAATAGGTTTGATTTCTATATGTTTTCTGAATGGAGCTATTTTGAGTTAAACTCCTTGCTCAGCGGGAAAAAAAATAACCCGGATCACCTGTATCAGTATAAGATGTACAACGAATCTTGAGAAGAAATATAAGAAAAAAGAAAATTCTATCCATTTTTGGCTCGTACGCATAAAATATAAAGAATTGCACGGAAATCTCTGCGGGACCTTCCGGCAGATTCCATATCCGGCACCTGACGAAGATTTTGCTTCTATACCCTACTGGTATCCGTATAGAAGGTGCGGAATAAAAGAGGAAGCAGGACAATTTTTGACGTGTCTCTGTCACTTTATCATTCCTGACATGAACCTTTCCCTCTTTTAATCAAAACCAAGAAAAAGATAGAAAAGAAGAGGGTGGGGAGATTTCGAACGTGACGAAGAACCAACCCTCCCCCCTTGAAAGGTCGTGGAAGATCAATAGCAGGCGGCGTTCCGTGGGAAGAAGAGTTAAAAAGATTTTTCTC
The DNA here is from genome assembly GCA_013235015.1 of Araneus ventricosus. Lineage (NCBI taxonomy): Eukaryota > Metazoa > Arthropoda > Arachnida > Araneae > Araneidae > Araneus > Araneus ventricosus. The sequence goes on along the minus strand of BGPR01004241.1, from coordinate 36,016 downwards.
GTAACACAGATACAAGAGAGAGAGGTCTTCTCGAAAATATTCACATTTCAATTCAGTTGTCAAGCGCTATTCTAAGTCGGGAAAGTGGAGGAAAAATTCTTTTAGTCATTGAATATATTTCCCGTTCTGGAATATGGAAATTGTTGGCTGCTGTGGTTTGATGAAATGTAAAATTTAAGATTTGAAGCAGTCTTCTAGAATGTGTTCTGTTGAACTCTGATGTTGAATAATGGCGGGAAAATGTTAAACCTTTCTGCCTGGAATTAATTCTCGTTCGAGTAAGGAATTTTTCTGCACAAAAGTAAAAATGTCATACATTTTCTTCGCTTCGAAACGCTAACTCCAGAAATTTAAATGTATTTAAAGTGTCATATTTGTTATTTGAATTTTTTTTATAGTAAAAGCGTTTTTCTTGAACTTTAGTGTAAAAAATGATTGAATAGTATGGTAAAAACATTTAAAAGTCTGCTTAAATCTAAATAAAAGGTTAACACTAGAACAACCGCTCTGAATACATACATATTTCTATTTTATTTATTTCATTGAATACATACTCATTTCTATATAAACAACTATAATATTTCTTGCAAACAATTCCATATCATGAACACATTTTCTAAAAATTTTTTTTTCAATAATCACAGATAGTGGTAGTTCTATTTTTGTTGTCATAACCAATTTGGTGTTTTTTATGTGCAGTGGAAGTTGTTGAAACTGTTGATACATCTATTCCTGAAAAATGATGGGAACTTTTGTTTATTTCATCTCTGTGCCCAACTCCAAGTCCTTCGGAAAGTTGTAACAGAAACTCCTTTCTAGTTATAATTTCTCCTTCATTTTCTTTGTACAAATTCCTCGCGATAAATATATGTATATTGATCTTATATAAAATATAATTATGCTGCTTTATAATGCATTAATACACAATTATATAAATTCGTCATATTGACACATATTGGTGCAAACAAGTATCTCATGCGAGCATAATTCCAAAATTAATGCAGTCAATAGGTAATAGATTCGCATATGAAATAATTTTCTTCCTGAAAAAGTAAACATAAATTCCTACCGAAACAGATCTGTTGAGATATCAGTTAATTTAAAAAAAACCCCAAAGTTTACAATTCTAATTAATACATTGATTTTAATAATAATTTAAAATTTCCCAAAAATATATCCTTGTTTATTTTTAGAAGAGTATTGCCGAAAAAGTCTAAGTTGTGCAAATACTCCGCTTTATTAGAAAACAAATAACTTAAAAAATAATTGGAATATCTTATTTTAATATTTGTATTAAAATTTCGCAACTTACATCAATGGTAACATAGCTTTATTTTTAAGTCGGTAGAAAAATTTAATCATGATTTTTATCCATAATCATGAAGCTGAATCGTAAATTATTTCTGAGTTATCAAGTTTGGGAAGCTAAATAATTTTGTTCAATATTGCCTATTGAAAACTTTTTTACGGAAGAGCACTTAAAACCAGTTTTTTTCTCCAAAGTCTTGTTATAAATCCAGACTTTTAATGTCTCACGCAATCCTTTAATTATTTCAATTATATGTCTAATGCCATACATCTGAATTGATTAAACTCACGACAGTGTTGAAATATTATTATCAATAGTCATTTCGATTTAATATAGCTCACAACGTTAACTTTTTCTTAGTATTTTTCTACAAGAAGTCATCCAAGCGAAAGAAACAGCTCCTCACAAAGCTTTCCGGTTTTCTTTTCGTTCTTTCCAACTTTGTAAACAAACAAGCGTGACACCTGATTTCTGACATGTAAGCAAAATATTTGATGATCAAATCGAAATTGAAAGTTTATAACATAATTTTAAAAAACATATGCATTGATATAATTTTCTGATCAACTTGGATGTGTGTGACCGCTTTTTGAGAATAGATACTAACTAGCGATTACATTTAATATGAGGAAAAGCGAATTAAGTTCTAGAATTATGCTTAGTTCTTGAAATTCTTTTTGTTGATGCTTTTTCTGTTTAAACCTTTCAAAATCCTTTCGTTCACAAGTTATTTTACATAGTTTTAGTATAAATATGGAATAGGAACAATGGACAATGATAAGAGAATTTATAATATATCAGTTTCGTTTCATGCTTAGAGAAAAAAACACCGTCACATAGAGCCCGATCGTGGTTTAAAGGCATTAGTTACATTGAAAGCAAATAGTAGATAAAATTGGTTCATAAATGTAAAAAAATTCTGTATGTGAGCACAGTCAAGATCGGACAAATATTTCCGTTACTACATGATAAGAGTTCACTGTAGCCTGTCACGATCCATGACGCCATATATTCAAATCAATAGACATAAGTTAGAAACTATTTACTGATGTATATTTACGTTATTGTTTTTAAGTTTCATGTATTTATTGAAAGTTTGATTTAATAACTAATAGCTTCTTAAAATATAGCAATTTTGTATGTCAGGATATCCGTACAAAAGCAAGCATTTGAAATGATCGTTCGAACATCGCTTCAATATCCTTACTGTGTTAGAAAGTTGAAGTCTTCATATTAAAAATGAAATTGGGCATACTCTTTTGCCAATAGAATTGTAGATGTATTTGAAATTTTTAACCGAATCGGTCTAATTGGTGATATTGTTCTAAAATGCATATTCGATTATCTTTTCAATACCATGCAGTTAATCATATACACACTGTGTTGTGGAAGAATACGAGAAACTCGATGGGAGAACACTGCCGATGATATTTTACCATAACGTAGATAAAAATATTAAATAATTTCTCCAGAAGCGGTCTACAATATTTATTAGCAATTCAAATTTGTACTGGAATGCAACTATAGAGTTAAACCAAAAATTAAGCCAGTTTGTAATTATAACAAATTCTTTGTTCAGCAATAACATATGGACTCTCCGTAACGACTATAAGAGAACATAAGCTATGGAAAAAATCTTCACTCCCTTTCATCACACAATCGCCACAAATATGATTATTTTGAAACACTATTTACATAATCGTCTCATTATTATATGCCGATAGTTCAGAATTAGTTCCCTCTAAGGCTTACATTCAACACATTTTATAGACATATTATGTGATGCCCAAATTCTGAAATATGTTGATGCATTTCTTTGCCAACGTTAATTAATAATGTTTCTAATGCTCGAATTGAGTGCATGCCTTCATTATAGTTTAAATTATACCCCAAAAGAAAATATAGTGCATATCGTTGGAAATTCAGATACTTGTATTTCTTGTCTTCTGCCAACTAAGTCTGATGATAACATTGCATCTAATAAGCACAAAATCAACACAATTTTGCAACTGAGCTTATTTATGGAATCGTGCATCAACTGGTTTACGCCATAAATCGCTTTCAACCCCACTTAGTTGGAAAGCTCTTCCCTCTGCAGAATATATGCAAATAGTTGTGAAACTTTACACCGTTCGGCCGTTCCCGAAACCAGAACTGTCCAAGAGAGAAAAGCAAATAAAGGGTCTTCCATTCCCTGCTGATTACCCGATTCCGTTGTTTTCGCCCAGCATGCGGCCGTTCCGTCGACGAAAAGCGTTAAAAGGCTGTCGTCGATCGACCGGGCCGAAATGGGTCGCTCATTATTTTATGTCCGGACTCAAGTTCTCTGAGATGAGTGAATGGCCGTGAAGCGAAACAATGCTAATTAGTTTCCCGACGGGATGGAAATGAATTTACTAGAGTGATTAGTAAAGAGGCATGGAAAGTACAGAATGGTCATAAAGGAAGTTTTCTTATTCAGCTAGACCTCAATAAACATCACCCCGGCGGATCCAATAATTATGGTGTTATAACAGGGTGACGGCTTATCAGGGTTTATTTAACATTATATAAAACATACAGAATGGATGAAAAGGAAATTTCTTAATCAGCTAGGCGCGAATAAAAATCATCCCTGTGGGTCCAAAAATTAAGATGATACAACAGGGTGACGGTTTATCAGGGTTTAATTAACATTATATAAAACACTCATAATTGGCATAGAGGAAGTTTTCTTATTCAGCCAGACTTCAATAAACACCATCCTCGCTAGTCCAATAATTAAGATGTTATAGGACAATTGGAAGGGGTGTAAAGGAAATATTTTTAATCAGCTAGACCTTAAAAGACGCTATTCTTGCGTATCCAACATCCCGTGATGTTAAAGCAGATTGACGATTTATGAGGATTTATTTAACAATTTCTATCGCATACAAAATGGGTATAAAGAAATTTTTTTATCTCCTAGATCTTAAGAATCGTCACGTCACCCATGTGGATCCAGCAATTGTGTTGTTACAGCAGGAGACGATTTATCAGAGTTTATTTAACATTTTATATAACATACAGATTAAAAAAAAAGCCACCAACTAATTCAACTAGACCACCCCAAGGTTTACCACTGAGGATTCAGTTGCAATAATGTTATATAGCAGAGTGATGATTCATCAAAATTTACTTAGCATGTTATATAAGTGGCAGCGGAACACATAATGGATATGTTGGTTTCGTTTTAATTCATCGTAGTTTGAAGTGGTCTGACTGTGTAATATGCCCTTATTCTCACAAAATGTAGTGAATGTAGATAATAAAAATCGAGCTGTCAGAGTTGTTCCATGTGAATGCATTTATTTCCGTATCGTAAAATGAATCTAAAATAAAAGAACAGTTAATCTTTTGTGAAGTGGGTTGAAATTGAGAATTGTATTTTTCAGAGTTAGCTACGCACGTTTAGGCATAGTTTGCAATAAAGGATTTAAAATCCATAAAATGCTGGTTGGTTTAAATAAGTTAATGCGTAAAATTTCAAACAAATATGTTTCGAATGGCATGAAAATGATACGTTTTCGATTATGGATAAAAATTCAGAAATGTAAATTATATGTGTTGATAACATATGAAATGGCGAAGTGACATCTTATTTAATAATGCTTAACAATGACAACTATATTTATTTCAAATCATCAATACCATCTTTAGCAGAAGATAATTCAGTTAAAATAATAGGCACTTGATACAAATGTCTAAATTACTGTAAAATCATCCTAATTTTACGGCTATTCCAAAGCAATCAACCCTCTTCCACGGCGACAAAATCCAGCAAATGGCTTCTAATAAAACACTTTCTTTTTAGCGGACCTGGGCGCTTGCCAAAAATGCGCTCGAAGGGTGATGCTGTTTGGATTTGACAGTAATGACAAAGAAGTTCATTTTGATTACTTATTTGACGCTTAATGAATAGAGTAGTCCTCAATTTAGAAACACCATTTTCCACTGGTCTCACTACAATAGAGGTTTATTATTAGAGCGTTTCGCTTTTATATTGAGAACTGCCGGAGTTTCGGGAAGAAAGGCGAAGCAGCAATGTCAAGTGCATTTATTTATTTTTAGATGGAGTGTGTTTGCATTCGCTAATGATAGAAGAGTGGCCCAGTTTTTTTTTCCGCATAAAAATCATATACATGCTCCTGAGAGAGATACAACTTCGTTGATATTTAGCACTGGAATTATGATAATTTTTCGTAATTTAAGCAATGCTGAATCATAGATAGGCTTAGCTATGATTCAGCAGTTTTAGCTTAGATATGACTCATTAGTTAAATGAAATGTTAAGAGGAGTTGGAAATAATCAAAATAATGTTTATAAAAACACATTTTCATTGATTTCCTGAAAAGTAGGAAATATTTTTTTTCAAAAATATCGAAATCATTACAAAATCTCAAAACATGAGGTGCTAATAGAAATAGTATACTGAAAATTTAATCTCATTTATATCATCTTTTTAATTTTTAAATAATGTTGGAAATTTTAATCTTCTTGATAATTATTAATCGTTGATTAATTAATTTCCTCATAGAATTGGTTTCAGCGTCACACATATTTAAAATTTTGCTTTACATTCCATTACTTTAAAAACAAATTATTTGTACTTTTCAGTACATCAAATAAAAGCCTATTTTTTTCTTTCTTTCTTTTTACTTTTAAGTTCTAAATGTATTTTTAAATTCATTATTATAAATATTACGAAATCAAGTAAAAATGTTTTCTCAAATTCACTACCAGATGGCGCCTGTGGTATGGAAACAAAATTTAGTTGAAATTAATCGTTCTAAATTAATATTCTGAAAACATAAAAATACTGTAATGTCATTGAGAACATACAACTGTACATAATTTCAGAACTCTAGTACATCAAGAAACGATTGAAAAATCGTTTGCAAAATTCAATTTTTACACACTTGATAATAAAGTTCACGTTAAATAAAAGCGTGCAAAAATGAAAAAATGCATTATTCAAAACCCTTTTCGCTATTAAATCCTACATGGCAACTGACGAATAAAATTCCAAAACAAATGAGAATGAATAAATTCTTTAATTTTTCAACCGTTTTCACCGTAAAAAGTGTCAGCGATCATAAAGTCTACAATTTATGTATGAAGCTACTATTCGAGTAAAGTCTTTAAAATTTCTGTTGATAGCATTCAATAAAAGAAATTGGATTTTAAAGATTTTCAAAATTTTCTTAAAAGTACCTTACAAATTAATGGATGTTTGATGATAATAAATCCTACGAGTTATGAGATCTAAAAAGCTTAAAAGAACAGTTAATATTTTGTGAAGTGGGTTGAAATTGAGAATTGAATTTTTCAGAGTTAACTACGCACGTTTAGGCATAGTTTGCAATAAAGGAAAAGAACTTTGAAGACGCATTTTCATCTTTGAAATGAGAAGTTTATTATAGAAATTTCAAATGTATATACCAAATATAAATTACAGTTTTATAGTTATAGAGCTGTTTAGTTATAGAACTATATACCAAAATGAAATAGATAATTTATTTTAATGAAATTCGTTTATTAAATTCACGCTTTGCAACTCCAAGCGTATGCGAAAAGCTTTAGCAACGGCTTGCACTTTAATTATATTTGCATAACAATGGCTTCCCTCTTACTGAATTTTCCTTTTCGTGATTGCAAGCATTTTCCCAGTTTTTATTAAAATTCTAAAGTCATTGGATTTAATGCCCATCCCTTTATACAACAACGTGTTAAAATCCCCCGTCAATCTAACTACCCTGCTGCATACTTTGAAGTGCACTTTTCAATCAAGACTTTCAGATTTGCAAAGCAATTTTACTTCTAAAAAGTCAAACATTTATTAAAATCTCTATCACATGAAGAAATATCTGCTATTATGTCCTCTTCAAATCGGTTAATCTGCAAACTTCAATGTTTTCTTAAAATCTTATGAAGAAAATAATGCAACGATAATTGAAACGCTGCAAATTCCTCTTTAGAAAGGTCTGATATAATTATAAAATATGGGTTGCTCCGTAAATGACATGGTTTTGTAGAAGTCTGTAGTCGTAAAAACTGACATCTGTTCTAGAATTTATACGGCAAAATCTTTATTCTTTTCTACTAAACAAAACTCAAAACAATTTTAAGATAAAATATTGATTAAATTAATAAATGAAACCGATTTTAATTTTAGGAACATCTACAAGTGTCATATCATCTCACATTTAAATAATTCGTTATTCATTTTGGTAACATGAATCAAATATATTCTGCGCAACGTAGCAAAAAGGCGGGTAAACCTCCTTTTCAATTAATACAGATCGTTAGTTAATGCAGGCTGCATTACTTCATCTTTACATAGAGAAAATACGTTCTAAGGAAGGAAGCTAGAGCTGCACAAGTAGTAAATCGACCTGCAGTAAAGTGGTCAAGTACTATCTTTTAACACTGATTCCAGCGTCCCTAGTGGCGTATCTCGGAAGTTACACATTTTATTTAAAAATTATGACGACTAAAAAAGAGTAAATAGAAAAAATTGAATCAAAAGTGTAAAGTATAGTCGATTTCATACAAAATGGCTTTCTACATACACCGGTAAGGGCTTCTCTGAAATTGCATCCCACGTTATCCAATCATCCTCATTATTATATCACGAAACGAGTGAAGAAATGCGATACTTTAAGACAAGCGCAAATTAATTATTGTGACAAATTTAAAAATTTAGTGAGAAATTCGTACAACAATAGGGTATTAGGAAGACAAGAACATAAAGTAATGTCTTAAATTATTTCATGGCAATAGTTACAGCAGTGAATGCTTAAAGTGTCCGCCGTTGGCAGAATTACAAAGCTTGTAATTAAGCTACTCTTATATGTTTAGAGGCATTTTATGCCAAATCGGCGATACTCTACACTTTTCCAACTGACTATTTTCGTTATCTCTCACAGATTTTGACAAAAATCTTTAAGTTCAAATATTCACTAGAGATGCTGCGATCAATCTCGGATGACAACACATGGTCTCTTCATTGCAAGCAGGTTCCTTTCGCTGGTATGGTGCGGAAGTTAGGAAAGGGTGGTGCCAACTCAGATGTCGTTCTCGTCACGTCATCTGAACTAACGCCACCCTGAATCCCCGATACCTATGACTATTAGAGGCACCTCATCGGGTTTAAATCGGAGCAAGGTGGATAAAGCAAGAACACCACAATCAGAGCTGGCGCCCTTCCCCGTCCCACAACCAAACTCCCGAACCTCTTTATTAAAAAAGCAAAATTTACAAAACAATTTACAATCTCCAGAAATGTACAGAATTGGAAATGAAAAATATCAATAATAAATGAATAATAAAATAAACTTAAACACTATCAAAACAACAACCTATACATAAAAGCAGTTCAAGCAGTTCTATCTGTTCAAGATGTTTCACAATAACAGTCTTATTTAAAAAACAAGTATTCAGTGAATAAAGGTTTTTTTCATTATTCAGTCTGAGACATATTCAAATCACCCTACAACATATAGTTGCCACTATGAATTACATTGTAACAATTAGTTGTCTCCACTAGAATAATTAGCTGTTACCATTATGAATCTGGTTTAAATAGGAATTCATATTCATGAATATATTTGATTATTAATTTAATTTTTTTCCTTGAAAGTTGGTTATTGACTACATTCTTAAACCATCGTTCTTCAAATTGTATGGCAGGAGGCTTCATATGCCATGACAGAGTCTAGTTATATGTTATAGTAGGAACATTCGCTTTTTCAAGTGCCGTTATAATTGAACTATGCCTAACATTATCAAAAGCGCCTTTGATACCAAGAGATAAGACTAATACATGATAACCTTCTTGACGCCATTATGAAATATCATCCAGTAGTTGTCCAACGCTGCATTTATTGATAAACCCTCTCTAAATCCAAACTGATTATTATTTAGCAGCCTATTGATTTCCAGGAAATGAGTTAATCTCTGTGTTAATAGTTTTCAAGAGCTTTTCCCAAAGTGGGTAATAGAGCTATCGGACGATAAGATGAAGGAAGTTTTGAGTCTTTTCCCATTTTGTGAAAGAATATTATATTGCTGATCTTGAAGTCATCCGGAAACGTTGAAAATGATAGACACCTATTCAAGAAACTCAGAAGTAAATCCGGAAACGCTCTGTCAATTGTTTTTAGAATCAAATTGACTATCCCATCATTCCCGGGGATTTGCCATTTGGAAAGGACTTAATAAAACCCTTGACCTCTTTGTAATGAAAATGGAGAATCATCTGGAGCATCATTTGCTATAGAAACTGGAGCTTGAGCATTAGAAGGATATGAGAAAATGGAATTCGAGAACTCTTGTGCTATAGATTTATGACCTCCTTGCGAACTGATATTTTTCAGTATTGATAATTGAGAAGGAGGGACTGTTTTTCTGAAAGCTAGCTTGAATTGTTGACTATATGGATTTGCTGCTTTAGAACAGGAATCTTTCAAGCCACTTATTTTACTTTTCCTTACTTTATAAATAAACTGTGTTCTTTTCTTTTTCCAACTCGCAAACCTTTCCGTTCTATTATTATTTTTTGTACGTTGTGCCCTACGACATAAAGCCTGAAACTTTTTTTAAAGACTTCTAATTGTTGTGTCCATCATTGTGGGCTTTTACTAGCAGGAATTTTCCGTATCTTGAATGAAATTTCACAAGTTTCTATAATTTTAGACTGAAGAAGTACCGCAACTCTATGTATATCTTTTATAAATAAACATGAATCTATAGCTGACATCAAACAGGAAAATGAGGCCTAAAATTCTTAATAAATTTATTATGATTACCATGAAGTTTCTTATTTCTTAGGATATGGGACAGGACGGTATTAGAGAGGATTGTCTGGATATATTTATGATCACTATTTGATTCTTCATCCAGAACTTCCCAATGAACGATTTTTTTCTATAATTGAATTAGAATACCAAGTCATGTACGGCCAACCTAAGGGTCCATTGCTATTTATAAGAGATGGAGGGGCTTCGGTGCTGTTCATTATACAAAGATTATTTGCTAGTACAAAGTCAATTATCAAACTCCTCGTGTATCTTCTATTTGGTAACCCCAGAAAGAATGATGTCCATTCAAATCTGCCCCAATATAAGAGTTCTCTTTTTGGAATTAGTACAAGAATGTCCTAAAATTCCTTTAAAGTTATTTGAATATCTTCTCTGGGTGAAGAATAACCAGAAATAATTGTGAGCGGGAATTCATCGGTATGAATTTTCAAAGCTATTACATTATTCTTTTGAGAAAAAATTATAGGAATATGAAACCCAGATGGAACAAATATTACGGCCTTTTTAATTAATGGAATGAAACACTTTCCAGCTTGACAGCCTGTCGACATCTGACCTCGGTTCAGAATTACGAGGTTCACCCCTAAATATCCCTGGTGTTGCTTCAAAACGGGACGTTAATCTAATCTAACTAACTCATTACAGGCAGGCATTATTTTCACAATTCTAGGTTTCTTCGTTTTTAGAATACTTCGTTGCACAAAGATATAGGTATTCACATTGTATGTCTCTGGATGAATTAATAAAACAGAAATATCGTTGAACAAATAAAAATTTGATTCATAAATTAATATTTTACATTCTTCAGATCTTTTTAAAAATTCATAGAAGGGAAAAATAATAAGAAAAGTGAGAAACAGTCTCAACAGATTCGCTGCTTTAGAAAACTATTTTCTTTTACTTTCCTAAAATTTTGAAGTCAATACAGTTAATTGTGTAAAAACGACAAGCATTTAAAATTAAAACATAACGCAATAGTATATCGTTAATTATATTTTATTTTGTCTGCTCATCATTCACTTTTAGCCGCAATGTATAAAGCTCTGAAATGTGACATCGTCTCGCAATGCCTATTATATTGTAAGAAAATATCACATTCAAAGTTTAAATGTATTTATCATCAGCGAAGACAAGAATCTAGTGACATGGAAAAAGTTTCGTAATATAATTACATAAAAAGGCCATTAAAAACCGAAAGGGAGAACTCCATCCAAACTCACATACGAATACATATTTGCATCTCAATTTGAAGTTATTGTGCGAAAGCTATTTGCAATTCTTTAGAGCAGCTTCCGTAAACTCTTCACCCCAAAATGCAGCGAGAAACGCTTTCATTCAGCGGAGAGTGACTGCTATCTCGAATATTTCAAGCCCTAATGACCATAATCAGATGAAATTACCCCAAAGCACTTTCCAGGAGCTATCAGGAGCTTCTGCAGCAAAATTAGGAAAGTTTGGACATATTTTTTTCTATTTCCAGTCTTCTATTTTTGGAGGGAAAAAATTGTTTCAGATGCTTTTTTTCTCTTCCAACTTCCTTTCTCGTCTCGAGAACGAAATTAGGAGTATTTTTTAACCGGAAGAATGGAACAATAAAAAGGAAGATTGACCCGAATAGCTCTTTTTAAAGGGGTTTAATTTGCTTAACTGAGCGTTTCCTTGTATTCGCCTAGTGTTAATTCTAATTCAGTGTTCTTAATTTTTTGTTGGTGGAAAACTTATTAATTTAACTCTTAAGTGTTTTGCGTCCAGGTAATTATGTAGAAAAGGTGTTCCAGGGAAAAAACTCGGGTGGAAATGTTTCTTGTTTACGGTAGATTTGTTTGAACCAGTGCTTAACTGAGTATTCTTTGGGAGATGTTTTGTTAGATTTATAGAGGATTTTCTGTGTCTTGGAATGCAGCCAGAAGTGTTTTTCTTCCGTTTATATTTTAAATTGGAGATTTCAAGTAGGATACTGCCCTGAAGAACGCAATTTATCTTTAAAGAAACGTGTTGCTTCGTCAGTAAGTTAGCAGTGTCATTCATATTCAGTGCTATTTCAGAGCTAAAATCTCTTAGTAAAATCTTAAAAATTAAAGAAAGAAATCTTTTAGTAATTATTTTAACAGTTTTATGTAATCTATCACTGTTGTTATTTCTATTTTAATCTAATGTTATCCCTTTAATGTTCCACTCTAATAATGTTGTAGTAATGCCATTTCTTAATTGCCTGTAAATAGTTTCCTTACATTAACAATGTAGAAAAATGTCGTAATTACATTAAAACTGAAAGTTATTACTTAAGACCATGCTTCATTACATTCAGAAGAAAAGCACATAGCGGGTAGTAACTTTTGAAGACTAAGTAAGCTTCTCAGAGCACATAATATGGGAAGGAGATAAATAATCTCGAATCCAAAATCGGTCATGTTTCACACAATTGAAATTTTTCCTGAAAACTGACACAGAAAGAAGAAATTGCCTGTGAATTGCTCCCATACCGTAACAATGTAGAATGATTTTGTAATTGCATAACCACTGTAGGTTGTTATTTAGGCCCGTGGTTACCGCATCAGAGAAGTACATACTGGGTAGTAATTTTTAAAGACTAAGTAAACTTTTCTGTGCACAAAGCACGGGAAGGAGATCAATAATCTGGAATCCAAGAATGGGCCATGTTTAACAAAATTGTAGGTTTTCATCAAAACTGGCCCAGAAAGAAGAAATTGCCTACAAATTGCCCCTTACATTAATAATATAAAGCAATGTTGTAATTATATTACAAATTAACTCCCATCTTTGGGCACCACGAGGTCGTAGATGAGAAGCCGCCGAATAAGTAAGCGGGTTCCCACTCCTGACGTGGGTGCAGTAATGGGGAGGGCGTGAGTTCCTCTTCCAGTGATAGTACACACCGCCTTAGGGAAGGGTCGGGTCGTGGCCGGGTATGGCTACTAGGACTCTGACCTCAGTACATAGAGGTATTTTAGCGGATGTCATTCAGTTTTATCCGGATGCTAAGGCAGGGCGGAGTGATTCAGTTTTTTGATATGACAATTTAAAGTTGCTAGTTGGGCTCATGTTCCATTATCGCCTCAGAGAAGCGCATAGTGGAGAGTAACTTTTAAAGACTAAGTAAAATTTTCAGTGCGCATAGTATCGAAAGGAGATAAATAATCTGGAATTTGACCATGGATCATGTTTCACATAACTGCAATTTGTCAGCAAAAATATCACGGAAAGAATGATGTTTAAAAATCGTTAGAAATCTCTATCTGTTACGAAGAGTTTTTTTCACTATAATGTGTGAAAGTATCCCTGAATTCTAAGTGAGCAAGTGTATAAATGCCCCTTTCTGCAAAATGCAATAGGTTCAGAATTCGATAGCAACTAGCAAAGGTGGAGATATCCTTGATAGACCAGATATTGCAAACAGTATTGCTAACAATTTTTAATTAGTTACTGACTTTAAGTTAACTTGTAATTGTTTATATTTGGATTTGATGTGTGCTTTGTCGCATACTTTAAAGGCGTTACGAAGATACGTTATAATGTCTTGTGGAAGGGGACATGGTGGCGTTTCCTCGACTACCAGATTGGAGGGTTGCTTGTTCGAAACCCGATCCCTCCAAAGATCCGTCAATATGTTTTGCAACGTAAGAATATGTCGCGCATTTTTTAGTGCCTGTTTCAGAAGGGAAAATGTAAGTGTGTCTGTATACGATCCTGCGAACCAGAAAATGTAAATTTGTACGTAAATAAATAACATAAAACGGGGGAATGACACCTGCAGATGGGCGGGTGCGCACACTGACTAAGTTAGATTTGCTCCTTCTACTGCATAACCATTCAAATGATAAAAGAAATGTTAATGATTTTAGACAGGAGTGAGGTTTGGTGTGAGTACTGTATGTCGGTATGTATGCAAATAACACGCACACAGACACACACTAAACCAAAAAATTTCCACAGTTTTCTTTACTATTATACGTAAAAGCAAAATTCAAATGTAGTGAGATTATAGTCGAAATCATCGACAAAAATTATTTGTACTTTTTATACCTTGAATGCTTGTTAAATAATTTCATGTAGCCTTTCGCATTATCACACATGTCTTGAAAATGATGTTATTCAACTCTTAATTAGTTACTTATAGAAATATACTAACAAAGAATGCTTCAGAAAAATGCAGAAAGCACTACTTATACTAATGAATGTGGTCGCAAATGTGTCGTCGTTAATTTTTAAAATAAACATAAATATTTGCTTCCACGATTCCATGGATCATAAGTATGTTCATTAACGGATGAGTTAATGGATGAATAAACACAGAATTGTTATTCTTTTATGTAGAAGGAAATGCGAACAATGACAGCTCCAAATCATATAGAGCCAATCCACTAATGTAGTGTAAGAGTGTTATATGGTGCTAAAACGTAACTAAATTGTATCTTTTTTTTTAAATAATTCGTTCTATAATTGTTAAAAAGTCATTATTTTACTTACAATGACAATAAGATATTAGGAAATTGCTGAAATCAAAAATATTTTTTGAAAGTGAAATAAATTAGAATTATTAAATATACTTTATGTTATATATAGGCAATATACTGCGATTTAAATAAGTAAATAAATGCTTTTGAATTTAATTACTGATTATTACTTACGTTATTTAGCTGTAGTTTTTCAATAATTAAATGCTGCAGGAGTGATAATAAAAAATCGGGCATTACCTCTTGCCCTTTGCTGGCAAGATTTTCTTTGACTAAAATAATTATTTGGGAATTTCAAAATGAAATAAAAAAATGTATTTAACAAAATAGAAGCGGTCGAGAGAAAAAAACCAGAAACTTTTTAAAACTTTATTACAGTAAAAATTTATAGGACTGGAAATTATTTCTTTCTCGTGAGAGTAAAATAATGTTGAAAATTAATTAAATATTCCTGACAAAATCTAAGCTGCATTCAGACCATAAAATTAAAAATTTCTATGAATTAAAAAAGAAATATCTCCGACTAGTTCTGATCATTTTCAGTATATTTTTATGAATGAATCGATAACTTTATGTTGTATGGTATTTGTATTATTTTAGTTACTGTGTTATATATTTTCTTATTATAGTAATTTAGACAGGATAGTTGTCATTGAAACTTTCTTCGTTTTAACATGTTACAAAAATATTCTCTTGCTAACTTTTTAAGAAAACACAACTTGCGAATGAAGATATTCATTCCATTAGTTTACCAAACATATAGCCTTTTTTAATATCTTCTGACGTAGGGTCTCCTCGAAAGATCTACCGTTGGCTTGCAGCGTAATAGAATGTCGCTGTCAGCAAAGCAGTGATAAATCTTGCTTTTGGCAGGGAGCGAAAAAGGCTGCAACTTTTCATGGCTTCAGTCTTGACATGTGGTCCTCTCTATATCAAAATACTTTTCCTTTTTCTACATATTTTATCTTTAATCCGAAAAAGACTCGAATCTTGATACATTGCCCTCGGGGATAAATATAGAAAAAGAATATGAATATATATTAGTCACGTTAAACCACAGCAAATTCTTTCCTGTTTAAATTAGTTATTGAAAAAAGTATGTTAAAGTTCTTTTTAGGTTCGTTCGCTCTTAACGCTTCAAGCAGAATGCGGAGGACATGTCGAATCAAACGAAAGGTCGTTATAATGAATTCCATTTGTACTTAATTATCGGCTACTAATATTTCTGAATGACTTTTAAACTCCTATTCATGGGCATCTAGTATATCATTTTAGAGTGAAAATATATAACAAACGGTTCAGATGCAATGAAGCAAAATTCTTCCAATTCTTTTGAAATGTATAACTTATTTAGTATTTTCACTTTATTTCAAATGCTAGGTCAGCTTTCATTAGAAAAAAAAGGTAATCACATACAAAGCGGTTTATCAATAAATAATCGACATTAAAAATGGCAAGAATTAGACCCATGTCAATCAAATGCGAATATTCTAGTGTTTTATATATAAATGAAAATATCATTTGAAGTGAACTAGTTGACTGCAATCTAGTTGGTGTTGCAATCTATTGAAAAAAGTTTTTGGAGTTTTCAGAGTGTCATCTTAGATAGATGTTGTGCAAAACAAAGGATTAAGTACATTGAGTTCAACAAACTGATGAAATAATATCATTAGTTAAAAGATTCAACATCGATTAATGAACTACTAATCCGCGCTACACATAAACAAAGCAAAAATCCATATTGTGTTTTTCAAAGGCATGAGAAACATTATCAACTCAGTCTTTTCATGGAGATGGGATGCTGTCACAATAATTGCTAAACAGAAAAATGAAATAAATATCATACATGCATGTTCAACACACAGAAGAAATATGAAAAGCTATAAAATAACACGTTAGATATTAGTTCAAATTTTCAAAAGATAACAAAACTTTTAGCAAATTCTCTTAGTATAAGATGAGATGTTAACTCCATCTACTGAGTAGCAGTCTAATAATCGAGCAGTAAATTGCTGAGGTTTGCAGACGTCGTCTGTTTGGGTGGCTGTTAAACAAAACAGTGTACTAACCTGTTGTTTTAAAGAAACAAAAATAGTAAGACTAGTTGAGCGGAGTGTAAATTATTCTGTCGATGTTTTCTCGCGATCATTTCAAGCTGTGTTACCACGTGACATCTGTAATAGCTTTTGTAAAGATAGATGACGATACCCTTTTGGCACCTTTCCAAGCATTCCGTTTAAACACCGTTCTAAGCGGCGGGGAAAAAAATTCCTTAACACACAACAAAAGAAACAAAAGATCTGCCGAATGTCAACAACTCAGTTAGCTTCAGCAGCTTCAACGACAAACTGCTGCCAGAGAAGAATCCCGCGTTGAAGTGTAGATAATTTGTTCTTTCACTACTCCTAATTGGATGGTGAACGGTTACTGAAACCTGAAGTTCTGTCTCACTGACTCAAGCTGTGATGGGTAACTAGGGAAAAATGTCCTGCCGATAAGAAAAGGCAATAGGATTAAAAATAACTGTCTTTTTTTGCTTTCCCTCCTAATCCCTCCCAAATGAACACATTAAGTTTTCAAAGAAGTGTGAGTCACAGGATTCATCTCTGTACAAATATGAAAAATCTTTCTCGATTAGGCTGTTAAAGTGTGTCTTTTCCTGCTGCTAATTTAAACTTGAATAACATTCCAGGTAGCGGAAGCTATCCAATATTTTTATGATGTAGTAAAGTACTGCGAATATGACAAACATCGTAGAATATTGCATAATATCTTTGCACTACTAGCTACAATCAGTTTAAGTAAATTATTTTTCTAAAATCATCAACCCTATGGTGACCAACTCGAGATGCCGGATGAGATGTTACTAAATTAGTAAGCAGGTTCATGGTTCCCTTAGTGGTAAAATAATGGTGTTGGGCTGGTTAACAGCTCCATCACCGAAGATGGAACATATCCTATTCGTAGGGTTCGACAATTGATACCCTTCTAATGGGATCTATTGACGACATTGGTCCTGTCATTCATATTCGCCATACGGCTTCAGGCCAAGGAAGGAGGATTTTTTATGGCTTTCAATCATTAATATTTTGGTTTTATTTGTATTATGGAATGTTTCAAGAGTTTCAAATGGATTCGATATGTTAACCATAGTAATGTTTCTTAATTCCTATTTTCTATTTGCTGAAGTAAACTTACAATGTGTATTAATAATTACGGCACAAATGGTAAAAATTGATTGTGCAATTCTAAAGCCATCTAGGGCATGCGGATCTACAGATAAACCATGCACAGCCAACGCAAGATGGATGTAGTTGAAATTTTGTCATTGCTAAATCTTTACAAAATTTAAACAGTAAATGGATATTTTTGCCACCTGAGAACCATTAATTACTAATATAGCTCTAGAGAATTATAACATAACTTTAGAGACTATCTGACGACTAATTTTTGAAGATTCCCAAACAGAAAACCATAGTTATAGATCCTGATCCTATAGATCCTGATATATTATGAACATATGTATTGCCGATAGTTTAGATCTTGATAGATCTATCGTTTATTATTACTGACCATGGTTTGAAATTTTGAAAATCCCCAACGTGGAACATAAAAACGGAAAATGTATACCATTAATACCCTACCACCAAAAAATAAAAGTCAGACCATTTATTTTCATTATCATTATTTACACCAAATTACAAATGTTTATTAACAAAGTTCATCACCTTTATGCAATTAAAACTCTGACAAATAGCAAAAATTCAAGCAGTGGATAGTATTCATATAATAAGCTTGTCAAATAGAAGAAAAAATATCTCAAAAATTTGAGGCAAATTAAAGAAAAAAATATCCAGATGTTGCAAATCAGAATCTCTAAAACTGATTAATAGCTTAAGAGGAAAATAAAGGTCCAAAAACTTTGAAAAGAAAAAGGGCCAAAAACGCTCCGCATTTTTCAGCAAACTTTTCCCCTTCCTTATTGGATGAATGTAGTTAAAATCTCATTTATTATTAATTGAGGATCGATTTCAATTTTTCTGAAAGAACAGAGGACACGTTTTCCTTCACCAAATTACCTCTCATAGATTCATCCATCAAACCATGAATACATCTGGGAGTGGGCCATTAATCAAATGCGTGTCTGTCATTCCTTATTAACATTTAAGTATAAAAAGAGCTTCACTTAAGGACTCCCTGATTGACCAAAACTTGGAGCACTTGATTACTAAATATTTTCGTAAACGCTATAATGGAGGTAATATAGAGTTAACATCTCAGAGTAACCAAAAGATAACAAAAAAAAGTCAGAAGTGTGCTCTCCTACGAACTTCTTGTATGCTTCAAGTTTTCTGGTCATAATTTTGCAGATTGTGGTAAAAAACAAAGGAAATTATTTCAACTTATCTTCTCAAAGAACAGAGGACACGTTTTCCTTCACTAAATTACCTCTCATAGATTCATCCATCAGACCATGGGAGAGGGCCATTAATCAAATGAGGGTTTGTCTTCCCATATTAATGCTTAAAGATTAAAAAAAGGTTCACTTACGGACTCCTTGACTGACCCAAAACTTGGAACACTTGGTTACTAAATATTTTTGTAGTGGTTATAATATTATGCTATGCTACTTCAGTGGAGGGATGGACAAATCACTATAATGGGCGTTCAGGTGTTTTGTGGCGCAAGGGCCATGAATTTTGGCTATGCTGTGCCAAAAGAAGTTGAAAGTAAATAGTATCAGGGTAAAAGAAAATTAAGAAAGTGGTGGAATGACAGATTTTGAAAAAGGATTTAGTAAAATAAAACCATAATTTGTATCGGTGAATAAAACTTTATGGATTTTAAAAACGCATAGATTTGAACGTGAGGTGTCTTGTCAAGAAAACTGAATAAGGAATTTGAAGGAGTTTTGAAAGAAACTTCAAACGATGACCATTACAATTTGGGCATTCTGATAGTATATGGTGAACATTCTTATGCCAGTTGCATCGTGGGCATATTGGTGCTGGCAAGTGGAAGTTAGTAAATCTCGAATTACCTTGTGCGCAGACGGGTAAAAAGGTATCTGCTTTCCTGTTCGTAAGAGACGGCCAAAGTTGAACAGTAAGTTTATAGTATGAAGTTCGTTATCCGTCTCCGAATCCCTCTGCTTACTGCTCCACGCTTTAATGGAGATATAGAGTTAGCATCGCTTTTAAATTTATTGTTTAATTTAATCTAGTTTTCTGATAATAAATGTTACGTTCTATATTTATTTTCTTTTGCTTCTATTATTATGGGACAAATTAAATTCATCACCTGCCACTATTATGGGACAGAGGCAGTATGATCTTTTTAAAATAATATTGAAATTTGTAAATATTTTATTGTAATTTCTTTTGTATTTGCACCCTCCGATTTTTGTGCCTCAGGCCATGGCCTACGTTGGCCCTACGGGAAAACTGGCCCTAATGTTCTCTATGTGCTCTTTTCTTCGTATGCTAGAAAATAAAAAGAGCAATTTACGGCGATATGGATATCACGTATTCGATGGCAAAATAATGACGAGAAGCTGAAATAATAATTTCAATTCACTATTTACTAACCGCCCCCTTTTAAAAGATATGCAGCATACTAAAAGCTTTGTACCTTAAATATTTATGTTGATAATTCAGTAACAAATTTTACACCCCATTGTGTTAAAGATAAATTCCTATTCAATCTATCTATAGTTACTGCTAATGTTCCCTCTATGTTTTTAATTTTTTAAACACTTTTCTGCGGAGTTCGTTAGTGAATTTCCTTTACAATACGAATGTCTTATATATGTTAGCGTTAAAGTATGAAATCCGTTATTCTATAGAATACCTAGTTATTCTCTAGAATAACTGATCAAGTCAGTTAAAGTGTTAAATAAACTTTTATTTTACACTTTAACTAGTTATTCTATAGAATAAAGGTCCACGCATCGTTAAAGTGTAAAATAGCCGACATGATGCAGCCTGTTTGTTAGTCAGATTGGTTATTTGTATTTTCAGCATCTGAAGTGGGCACCGAAATTTTTTTTTTATTTTTAAGAAACATCCTACGTCTTCGCTAGTAGCGGGAGCCGGAAAATGTAAGGAATCTGCGTTTTTTAAATACTGACATGAAGTAGGAAAAATTGTGCTCGCGATGCCTGCGGCATCTGAAGTGGGCGCCGGGCAAATTTTTTTAACTTTAAAACATCCTACGGCTTCGCTAGCAGCGGGAGACGGATCCTAGTAGCTTCGCTAGCTCATTGAATGTAAGGAATCTGCGTTTATAGTGGAATTTGTCCATAACTTTGCTCCTAATAGAGATACCGAGACAATTCCTGTATATTCTGGAACCTTCATTTTGTCACCAAGTTCGCCACATTTCTCGCCAAGGTTCCTAAACACTCGCCAAGTTTGTCGCCAAGGTCGAGTGTCATTGACTTCCTTCCAATACGTATTCCTGTAAATCTCTCTTTCCAACTATAAGAATAATATGGCAAGAAAGTGACATTACAGTTTTATGACACTATTATAGTGGTTTTAATTTTCCATCGGTTATGGCTGATATGCAATCAGTGCGAAATTTAGAAAAAAGCGGACTTGTTTTAATGTCATAATGTTTATTTTACACTTTAACGGTCTATCATTAGTTATTCTGTAGAATACCTAGTTATTTCATAGAATAACTAGGTAAAGTATGAAATAAATAATTTATTTTACACTTTAACTGACATGATCAGTTAATCTATAGAATAACTAGTTATTCTATAGAATAACTGAATTATACACTTTAACGTTGACATATATAACACAAAATGGTTAACAAGCGCTTAATTTCATTTTTTAAGTTAGAACAATAAACGTTTACAGTAGAATCGCTTGCTCAACAAAGATTAATTTCTTAAATCAGTATACATATTACATTATATGTAAAAAATTAATTTCAATAGCAAAGTACAGCACTTCTTTTTTTTCGAAATCGTACTTTAGCTTTTCTACCTTTCATTTTTACTGAGCAAATTGTCAATTGAAAAAATATGCAAAACTTTAGAATGTTAGATTCTTTTTTTTTCAATAAGATTCCATGTATTCTCGAACTTAGGCATTACTTTTTCTGATATCAAAGAAAACAAAATTTGGCACTTGCTTGGCAAAATATCACATTTATTCTATAATAAAAAAATCCCACCAATACACTTTCTTTATGACTGACTTTAACTTTCAAGCAAATCCGAACTTCACAAAATAGCACCATGAAATGCAATCTTTGGTGCATAATTTACATTATCATTTCAAAGATCCACCCTAGCATCAAAAAATTACACAAAAATTCGCCAAATTCGATAATTCTACGTCTAGAATCATTAGCACTCGCAGACGGAGAATGAAAAATAAAAAGTTCGAAAATCTGTAACTGTTACGCATCACACATAAAAGTAGTAAAAGAACTGGAGCAATAAAGTCTTAATTTGATTGGCTGAAAAAAATGACCCCCATTCGAACAGAGCCGGTTGGGTCATAAAAAGCGAATAAAACCGAAAGAGGTGTTCTGGCTTGAGATTTTTCTGCTTCGGAAGGCAGATTTCTCACTTGGAAACGGAATGTTAGCTAAAGACGGCAATTTGGATTCTTCGTAATTTTCAGGTCCTGGTGTTAATCAGCCGGTAGCTAGATAATCTATTTACTTTACGGCTTCAGAACTTAATAGAGTTATGAGCGCGAAAAATTTCCTGGTTGATTGCTTGAAGAGACTTTCAATTTTTTTGTTTCCATGTCTATGTCTTGCTTTTTTGCGTTTTTCGCCTGTTCTTTTTGTTTGTTCACTAAAAGTATAGAGCTCTCAACAGAGGAAAATCGTTATTAACTGGCAGAGTGTTTAAAACAAGTTGCTATGCCATTTTATTGAAGAGTAGGTTTATCAGGATAAAGAAAATAGTCGTTAGGTTGTTACATTTCTTTAGTTTGCATCAATAAATCCGCATTCACTAACCAGTTCTCTCTTTCCTAGTAACCCTGTCAAATATGCGAAATCTGCCCTATTCTCGTTTTCCAATATTCACTATTTCCTTTCTAAAAACTACTGTACATGCATTTGAATTTCAAAGCAGGACTAAAAGTGAAATTTCAGTGTTTCTTACTTTAAGACTTCCGGCATAATAATAAGTCCTATCCTTCCTATTCACTCTCAGACCGGCTTTCCTGCAGTAAAAGTAATGCTTCGACATTAGAAGATTTGAGTTCGGATCCATATCACACCGAAGATCTGTCTTATGCATCAGAATTTTATATGATGAAATAGATCTATTGGCTACTCTGGTATTCATTAAATATAGGACGATCAGAATCTATGTATCTCTATCTAGAGCACCGTAGTGAAAAAAACTAGTTAAGGTTAGGTTAGTTATGCTAAAAGAAGGACAAATGTTTACGTTTAAATTAGTGAAATATGAAATGATGCAAAAAAATCCATAAATGAACGATATGCGGAATATAAGCGAATAGTCCTTAGTAAAAGCAGGATGCAACTGTCTTCGTATAATAATCATAATCCTGATGCGTTTACAGGCTAAGAGTGGAAGCAATATAAAAATTGTCTTGAATATCTACATGTCAAGTCAATTAATTCAATTCATATATATATATATATATATGTTAATTAAATTAATTAATAAATTAATTGAATCAATATTAAGTTCTAAAGTAAAAAATGGCTATTTATGGTAAATGTTTCTTTTCTACTTAATTTTCATATTTTCTTTGCCTTATGTTCTTATATGTAAATCACCGAGATTGAGCATTTTTACTACCTTTTTTTATCTTTAAAGTGCTCTGAACTGGGACTTTGGAGTTAAAAGAGTGTGAGATCAGGAGTCATATTGGTCATTGGATTGCAATTTAGTATTTTAAGACCGTTCTACAATGGCTATCACTTATCTTAAAAACAGGAGCAATAATATATAACAGAGGTTCCCAACCTGAGGCAAGCGTACCCCTGGTAATACGCGAAGTCATTGTCAGTAATGGATGACACAAGAAAACGTAAGAGATTAAAAAATGTTACAGAATTTTGTTTCCCAAGTTCGTGTGAAAAGTAAAAGCGAAAGTTGTGCAAGTCCTAAATCTACATCCAAAATAAGTAAAAAAGAAAGCAAAAGGAAGTGTAACTTTTAAATATACTTATAAGTTAATGAAAAATCATTATACAATACTGATTTAATCTGTTTTGACACTGAACTAATACTATTATAAAAATGGAATAAAATGCAAAATCAAAAATTAAGTTCTGCAAATGTTATAAATTCCAGTCATTTGACTCTTAAGCTTACCTAGGCACTTAACATTATTGATAAAAACTTCTTTGCATAGACCGATGGTTGGAGTGGGGGATATGACAGAAAGGGGTACGCGAAAAGAAAAAGACCAATCAAGGGGTACGCGAGGGAAAAAAAGTTTGGGAACTCTTGATATATAAAATAGAATATCACGCCAAATAAGCTCCATTTTGATGCCAATTATCAAACTGATTTGAAATCATGTATCGAAACAGCTAACGATATGTTTCTTTCGAACCGACACAAGTTATTTTGGTTTAAATACGAAAATTGGAAAAATTAAAAATACCAGAAAATTATTTTATTTGTATTTAAATTGCATAAATTTTCAGGAAAAGATTCGGTTGCTTCCTTTAGAGATTTTCACTGGCTATGTGGGCTAGAGAAAACCAAATACTATTAAACTTCATATATGGGCAGGTGTTATATAAATTCATATCTGGTCGTTGTTACAATTTTTAACTTTTTTTTATTTCAATCTGGAGATAAAAAATGAAATATTTTTACATAAATTATATCTAAGTGAGTTCAAGATGCTTGGAGGATCTTAAACAGTAGAATTTTGTCAGTGTTTATATTTTAATACCTTCTACTTTTAAGTTTACTTCATATTTCTTGGATAAAAAGAGAATAGAAGAAGATTTTCGAATTTGGACTACCTTAAGATTTTTTAATGTACAATGATAGAGAAGTAATTTTAATAAAGTAAGTTGTAGGAAAACTGGTTCCCAAGCTGTACTACTGGTTTCCCAATTTGATCCATCAATTTCTTTAAGCTCAATTACAACTTAAAAAGCTTAAGATTAATTCTGAAACTGACATTAGCATGCAATGTATGAACCCAAGCATGACATTTTATTCACTATATCATTTCTTCTCCATTTTTTTCTCACATACGATACAGAATCACGTTACTTTAGTTTTTGTTCCTTTTGAACCAACATTTGATAAATTTAACGTCCTCTTTTAGCTTTGGTTTTTCCACTTCATATTTAGCAGGAATATTAGTCATTATAACTGCACTTTTGGTTAATTCCTCTCGTTAAAGATTATAATCCCTTTGAATCAGACATTGCAGTTTTGGTAACTATTTGTGTCCAATCTGAGCAACTTTTAGCCAATAACAAAAAAAACCTAGTAAATTATAATCAAACAAATTTTCTCTCTGAGGATATAGTAACATATTTTTCTGCTTACTTTGAAACAGCGTAAAGATTATTAGTCTTTTGTTAAAATATTTAATTTATGATATCTAAAGGCAAACACTAGTTCTCCACCTGAAACCCAGTAGCGCTTTCTCTAAAAAATTATTCCACAAACCGCATTTATATTGTTGCACTTAGCGTTTTAACGACCCAAATATTTAATAGAATTGAGGTTACGATATCGGTCCAATCTAGGCGACCGACGGTCCAAATTTGACATCTCTCCCCTATAACACAAGATCTAGCTGATGTAATCAAGGCGAAAACATTATCGAGTTCAGATTTCGCCGAAAGATAAGATAAATTTAGAAGTTCATGCGGGCTGGGCATCAGAAATTAAACTTGTACGAAACATTAGTCTGATCTCATCTAGATCAGTTTCTCATTTATTTTGATAAGCCTTTGTAAATATGTAAACTGTTACTATTTACTTCAAAATTCGATGTCCACTATCTTAATAAAAATAAAAGTCATTGTGGGTATGTATGTTTATATGTATGTTTGTATGTATGTTCCACATCTCCTCCTAAACCACGACACTGATTTCAACCAAACTTTGCACACTTATTATTTAAGACAAAGGGAAGATAACTGCAAACTTAAAAATTAACCAAAACCGTTTTCCTGCTGCAAATTCGGAGCAAATTTTCCCCCAAAAATATCTTTATACCATCTTAAAGTTCAAAATTTTACCTTTTTAATGATATCAATATTATATCTGTGACAATTTTCTTCAATTTTTATTAATTTTTCAAAATTTAATAAAAAATTGATGACATGTGATGAAAAGTTGATTTGGAAATAAAACAAATTTAATGATACTTAGTTGCTAGGCAACGGTGTAATTACTTTACCATTATTTTTCCAGTTTATTTTTTTTTAACTATCGTTTGGTAATGTTTTCATTGGTTCTTAAAGAATTCTAAAGCTTATTCAATTCGATTAAAAAATCGCTGCAGTTTATATCACCTGCCATTTTTACCTGCGTTTCCTAAGAAATAATAAATAAGTAATATTTTAATTGAAAATATATAACTTTGAGTATTACGAGATTCGGAGTTGTGTTTTAACGATGCCCAAAAGAAAATATAAGTCAATCGCTGAAATTACAGCAAAGGCAAAGATAGTAGAGCTTTTGTAAGCAGATGAAATAGATGTTTGACAACAGTACGCTCCAGAAATATCGTTAAGAGGCAATCAAGCATTGCATTAATGTAAGACGTTTTAACCTTAACCCTCTGTAATTGGGAGGCTGTGGTTTCGAATGTTTAATGTACATATTCTTATGCACATGTGGTCTTAAAAATAAGATAAAGGTCAATGTCAACTATTCAAAGTTCAAAAGTTAATTAAAAATTTGGCAAGATTTTGGCGTTTTACCGCGATATCTTCCGAAAATGTTATCTTACAAAAACTAATTTTACACCATATTTTTTTTGAAAATTAGCTTTTCAGTGACACTAATTTCATTTTTGTGCAATTTTTTTCCCTCTCATTTTAATAATTTTTTCAAAATTAATTTAATACACAATTTGTAACAATATTTTTTTAATGTTGATGAACAAAAATGCACATTCGAAGAACTGTTGCCAAAAAACATTAAAAAAATCCTGGAAAACACTAAAAGAAAAGCTTAAAAACAGGCAATTCACAATTTATACCAGGAAAAACTTTTGATTTGGTTTATTTTCATGTTTTTTATTAATTAAAAATTAATTTATTATCCCAAAAGTCCAATAAAACCTTTCTTATACTTGAAAAAATACTAAAAAAATTTGAAGTTCTTATATAACAAATATTGCGAAGAGAATTAGTTTTTGGCGTTTTTTAAAAATCGTTTGCTTCAATTGATGTTCTTATTATAACTTAAAAACGTTTCACACGAAAAAAGAATTTTGTGTATTATAATATTTTATATTATAGTATTTTAATCCTGAGCAACGCCGGGTAAATCAGCTATACACAATATGTATCATTTAAAACAATTAGGCATGAAAATATAAATAAAAATATTAGATATGAAATTAATTTAATCTCTCACAAAGCCGGGTATATCAGGAGCCAAAAGAAGTTCCAGAGCGCCATGTATTCTACATCAGATATTCCGAACTTATGGTACGCGTACCCCTAGGGGTACGCGAAATCAAAAGTTGGTAATGGAGGAAGCAAGAAACAAGAGGATTTAAGAAAGTTTTTTCTTCTTTTTTCCATCTTTGTTTCTCGAAGTTAATACTTGCTATTTAATAACTATACCACTTAAAAAGTTGATTGTTACAAAGGGTAATTTTTTACCATCCTTATAAGTTGATGCGAAATTATTACAATACTGATTTCATTTGTTTGGCGTTGAAATAATACTATCATAAAATTGCAATAAAATGTAATGTCTAGCAAATGTTATTAATTCGAGTCATTTGACTCTTAAGCTAACCTAAGCCCTTAATATTATTAAAAAAAACTTCTTTGCATAGACGGATGGATGGTGGTGGTGATGGTGGGGGAGGACATGACAGTAGGGGGTATGCGAAAATATAAAGACTAATCGAGGGGTACGCGAGGGAATAAAGGTTGGGAATCCCTGTTCTACAGCTACGACAACTTTTTCCATCCGGAGAAGTGGTCGAGGTACTGCAAATACGATTAAAACACCGAAATCAACAAAATTGTGCTTATAATATATATCTGAGGTGAGCAACAGTTATAATGGTCTTTCTTTATAGAAACACTTTGGAATGTTTTTTGAATAAAAATAAAATTGCAAATCATGCGAAAATTTGAACTGTTGAGAAAGAAAATTGAAATTTGAACTCTGATAACTATGATTCAGCAGCATCTAGATGTGTTCCTTGCCTAAATCTGTCGGTGAATGTTAACATTTCCGTTGATATGACCAACGCATGTTGGGCCACACCAATATAGATGCTGCTTAATGCTGTGAAGAGTGTGGTTCTTCGTTTGGCATCTGTGCTTTTAAATAGAGAAGACACATTGAACATTTATAAGCCGCTACTCCCACCGTACCATTAATTAATAATTTATCACTTACTAATTTATTACTTAATTTATTTTCACTTTACTTAATTTTTATATTTACTTTCGCTTTATTCTTGCTTTTTGTTGTTCTATTGTACATTTTCTTTTTTACATTTCATATGTTATTCGTTTGGCTTGTTTTGATAAAATTCTCTTTTTGATGAAGCTGGTTGAGTTGATGACCCTTTGGCTGTTGGGTGGACCAGATTAGATCTTTAATTTTACTGTTTTTTACATTTTTTTTGTTTTACTTTGTGTCAAAGAGCCGGCAGCTGGTCCTCGGTTTTTGTCGTTTCGGCTGGATGTGGTTTAGGTATGGGAAAACCTACTAGTTTTAACCAAAAACATGTTTTTATGTTTCTGTTAAGCAGTTTTTTCGGTTATTTTTTGTCCCGGTTATAGCCGGTTATTTTTTTAAATCCAATAACCGGGTAAAAAACCGGATTGGAAGATAGGCTCAATTAGACTGAAATTTACCAAGTTATGAAGCTTTGGTCAATCAACGACAGCTGCTTCCTCGAGGCGTCTGTTGGTTGGCAGCTTACTGAAAGAGTCTTTATGAACGCATAAATATAGGCTAATGGACTGATTTGCTGTAAAAACAATATTAATAAAAAAATTTGTCTACAAAACGGTGCTTGTTCTTTTCATGATAAAAACAACCCAAAACCGGTTATTTTGAGCGGTTATAACCGCCAGGTTAAGCCGGAGGTGAAAAAAATCTGAATAACCAAAAACTGGTTATTTTCTCAATAACCTCCATCCCTACTGTGGTTTCCTATGTGGCCTTCTTAAAAGACGGATTGCTTCATGGCAGTTCATCCGCTACCAGTGTGACTTCGGCTTGGGTGGGATTTAAATCTTGTCCTATCCTAACCTACATAACATACGGTTTTACGAACAGCAGAATTATCGTTGGTTTACATCAGAGGTCCCACAACCTGTGGTACCCCTGAGGAGTACGCGGCACACCTGTTAAGGGTACGAGCAAGTAATACTGGAATGGCAGAATACACAAAGGGCAAGGGGTTAAAATGAAAAGAGACTTTATAGAATTTTGTTTCTCGAAGTTCGTGTGAAAAGTGAAAGATATGCAAATTTTAAACCTACTGGGTTGTATCGAGAAGAGAATGCCAAGGACTCAGTGTTAAAGCAGTAAAATATTTAATATCTTTCACAAACACAGAACTTGTGGGAAGAACATATTCGTCTTATGTATACATTAATAAAAAATATTGTAGTAAGCTTGACGCAACTGATAAAGTAAGATTATATTTGTTTTCATGTGATCCTAATTTTATAAGAATCAGCTCCATGAAATAAGCGTTGGAATTGTTTTCCATTTGAATAGTTTATTATAATGATGAGGAATAGCTAGCTTTTGTCATAAGTTAGTAAGGAATTATTTCAATATTATTTTTATTTGTTAGGAAGTGACACTCTCGTAGTATTATAAATAATGGAATAAAATATAAAATCGAAGATTAATCCTACAAATGATATTAAGTTAATTTGATTAGTTTGACTCTTAAGCTAACCTAAGACCTTAACATTATTAATAAAACTTCCTTGCTCAAAGGGATGATTGGAGAAGTAGTAAGGGGAACCGCTGGTTTAGATGGTCAACAATGCTACAAATAAATTCTGTTTTCCTGGCAAAAAAATCTGCCTTTATTTCCATCCGTTTTGAGGAAACAGCATTTTCCTATATTCATTCGCTTGAAGAATTTTGATTTTTCAAGTTTTTCCTGATTTTCCTGTACTTTCCATTTTGGAAACACATTAGCATTGGGCAAAAGAAGACTTGAATGATAGGAGTTATGGGATTTGAAGCAACAAAGGCTGTAATCCCCAAAAGAAGACTTCTTTATGTTGTTTTGATAATGTCAAAAGAAATAAAGTTTGCAGAGGTAAGTTTCAGTTTGATGGTCACCACTTTATCAGAGATAGCGCTTTTCATGTTTCGGTGCACTTTTAAAATTATCTAACTGGTGTGCAGAATATGGTTATATAATTTCATAATAGAAGAACATATTTAAAATTTATGCTGATTCATGGTAGCCTAAAATTAGTGCCAGATAACTTCAATTTATTTTAATACCCTTTATTAATGTAACTCAAGATGGGCTCTATGAAGCGATAAATTATTTTTTTATTCGTTTCTATTATGAATAGGAAGCTCAGCCAATTATCATGCGTCCTAGTTTGGAATTATGTCTGTCTAAAGATAGAACCAAAACGAAAATTCTAATTAAAGGTAAAATCAAACAGTTAGAAGACTACGAAATCAAAACATTTTAAGATTATCCCAAACCAGCAAAAATATATATTATCTCGAACTGTCTTGTAGAGTTTATCATGAATGAGTTATTCTACGCAGAAAAAAAAATTTGAGAGAGAGTTCAATAAATTTTATTTAAGACATATTTTTAGATTGAGAAAGTGAAGAAACACTACTCTCCCAAACAAGGAAATCAATCAAAATATTTTTGATAAAATGAATAAAAAGAATGCGATTTATACTGCTTTCACTGGCTGTTGAAAAAAAGCACTCTAAAGATGTGTCGGGCGACAACGCAGCCTGGAGCTTAAACATATGATAGGGGAAAAAGCCTTTAGTCATTTGTGAAAACCAGCGGGAGTGGTCTCCCCTAAACTTTCTCGTATACTCCTAACACATGTAGAGAAAACTAGAATAATAAAAGACGTCAAATAAACTTCCGTCGCAAGTAAACCAAAGTTGGAACCACGCGTGGTTTGAAGGATCAAAACAAATTCAAATCCTCTGCTCATTCTTTTGCGCAACATTACCTGGCGAGACTCCCTAAATGTTTGCTTCCTTACAAAATCACTCCAGAATTTGTTTTTGGCAAACTGCCAAGTTTCAGAGCGTCCCTTCCTTGCACAGGCATTGCCACTAGCAGGCATGCGCAGGGAGTTAGTTTCAAAACTGAACAAGTATTCGATTATACAGACCGACAGACAGTCAACCCTTTGACGGATTTGGCCAAAAATTTTATACGGACCTACATTCATGACGATAAAACTGTGTATAAAATTTTATCCATCTGGCTTTTCAAGTTTTTGAGTTATAGCGTTCGCATGACCCCGAACATACAGACAGACAGACTTCCCGTTGACGGATTTTGTCCAAAATTTGATAGAAACCTACAAATTATGTTTAAAGACCACATACCAAATTTCATCCCCGTATCTCTAATAGTTTTCGAGTTATCGTGTTCACAGACACACACACAGACACACATACAGACACACACACAGACAGACATAATCCCAAAATTGTGTTTTTCGGAATCAGGGAGGTCTAAAACGTGGAGATTCGTCAAAATCTCGAGTTCGAATTTTTTGACGATTACAATACTTTCTCTTTGTATACTTCGTATACGAGAAAGTAAAAACATAACTCAAATGTGTATTATTTAATGCGCCCGGCTTTGGAGAATACAAACGTTACTAGTTCTTGGTGAAAAACATCCCTCTTAGGATTCCGAAATTGGCAAACTTTTCTTAGGAATTTGAGTTTAATATTCGATGCCTTATTATTCCTGAGTCCGTCTTGGTGTATAAATAGTAATTCTGACAATTTTTACAGTAAAATAGAAATTAAATGACATCTAAAACAAATGATTCAGTTCTTCGCATGAATAAATGCATTGAAAGTTTGCTAAAATTATGAATTAATTAAACTCAATGAGAATTAGTATACAATGGAATTATGATTCTGTTTAGAGAAAAACAGAAATGGAATAATAATAAAATAAATTTTTCATTTCTTTTTGTATAGGTAAAAGCGCTGAAATTTAGCTAAAATTATCAACAGATTACGTTCAACAAATTGCCAGTTATTTTAGAAATATATTGTTGATTTAAAATAAAATACTTAATTTTATTGTATAATATTTTAGGTTCTGATAATATTTTATACCACTATCTTAAATGCAATTATTAAGATTTAATAAGCGTTAAATTAAAGTTCAGCAAAATTACGCTTGCCTTTATTTCACCATTTCATTTTACTAAAAGCGCGTTTATAAATAATGCAGTCTTATTCACATTATTTTGGTTAATTAAAGAAAAAAATTCATATAGTTGTCAAATTTGAGATAATCATTTCTAAATGCATCACAGAAAATATTCATTTATTTTCTACTTTAAATACATGTAAGCAATTAAAATAATGAGTCGGCACTGTTTATAAAAACTGTTTTATGGACCTAGAAGACTTTATTGAAACATGAAATCTTTCAAACTTTTACTCACAAAAATTATTGTCAAAGAGCCAAGATAACTTTAAAAAAAACTCCGAACTTTTGCCAAGTAAAAAGGGTTAACAAGTGTAAAGCTCTGGTACGTCAAACACAACCGAAAGAGTGGAAGATATATCCGAAATATTTTAAATAATAATTTTTTTTCAATTTCTATCATACTAATCACTATAACATAAATACGAATGACTATATTAATAAAGTCATTATTGTTTTTATCAGTTACTCTGAAACACAAATAATAATTTACGATTCTATCCTAATAGTACTATCCTTTTAAAATTTTTAAATTTCCTACAATAAACAGAATGTTGTTATTATTATAATTAGAAAAAATGTAAAAAATGACTTAAGTTATATTAATTCTATCAGCAGAAGGTATTCAAACTATATTATTCGCTTACAGTTTCAAAGGGTTTTCTTTATTCTTTTTTCTTATTATTTATTCTTATTCTTTCTTATTCTTATTTCTTTATTTCTTCAAAGTATACTCATTATTTTTAGATTGTTTTTTAACTTAATTGATAACTTATTTTATTTTTAAAAGAAATTATCGATAATGCTACAGAAAAACAAATATAAAAAATAGTTGTTTTTTTAAATTAGCAGTAACGCAACAGAATAAATTTAAAATTTAATTTTATTCATATTTATTGATAATAAAGCTGCAGAACAATTTTAGCATTTTAACCTTTTTAATATTTAGTGACCGATAATTCCAAAACTATTATGTGAATAATTTCTTCAATTAACGTATAAAATAGAAACTTTATTTTTATGACTGTATTTCATATTATGCTCATTTTTAGGAAAGAATTTTTTAGAGGATTTTAAACAGTTAAAAGTTAGTCATTAAGAAAGGATAATATTTTAACACAATTAAAATAATTTGGAAGTTCATCTCTGATTCCACATCACCGCAATAAAATTTCATTTTTAAATATTTTACTATTATGCTTAAGTTAATATTATTAGTTTGGAATATTTTATTTTTCACTTTTATTTGTAAGTAAATAATCTAGCTGTTCTTTATTTTAAATTAAGCGACTGCAAAAATAAAAGAGAGACTAAACATGCGTTAAAAATAAACAATCAGTCGGAAGCAGTACGTTGAATTCAGTGAAAAATGACGATAATGTTTTATTAGTAATGATGATACTAAAAGTAAGCAAACAGATTTTCATTCAAATTAAAATAAATATGATGTACTGGCTATTTGAAATGGTAAAATAATTTCAATAGTAATTTATAAACTTTGAAACAGTAGGAAATTTGTTTAGATGATACTTTAAAACTAGCATTATGCTCAAGTATTAGTAATTACAGAACTGAAAATTATTAAAATTCGAGTTTTAATTCAGTTGTTAACAAATTTATAAAACTCTTAAGAATAAAAAAAGGAATCCTGAAGAGATTTCAAAAGAATTTCTGAAAATGAGATTCCATTTAAAAGCATTTATAGGTTATATATTTATTTTTAGACGTTAAACGCATTCCAAGAAGAAAATAAGCGAAATAAAATAAAAACAAGGTAAAATAGAAACATTCTTAACTTTTAAAAACGGTATAATGAGTATTACTAAAAGTTTTTAAATAAAATTACAGCAATCAAAATTTTGTTATTATTTGCACAAATGAAGAATGATAAAACAGTTCATTCCAAATTTGAATGAGGAGAAGTAACATCAAAACTTTTAGAAATAATTATTTATTCCCGCAGAAGCCATAAAAATATTTTAAGAGCAAAAGAACAAACTTTTAGAATTTTTTCCAAACCGTATTCGGAATTGTTGTAAATTGAGTAAACATTTGCGTATGTGAAAGTGACTTATCCTTTTTCAATATAATTTTAAAGGTTAAAGCTTTAAATATGCACGAGTTTTTCCCTAGTAAAAATTGCTGTGCTTGAAAATAAGAAATTACGAAGCAGTAGGAATGTTATGTGTTTGTTCTTTTGCATCAAACATGAAAGTAAAAACACCAGAAGAAAAATTGAATTTAAACAAAAACAAAACAAAAAATTTGTATAATTAAGTTTAAGAAAAAATTGCCAAAGGATACAGCTTTTATATTAATAAGGAAAACAAATAAAAATATTTTCAAAATATAGTTTGCACATTAAAATATTTACAATTTTACTTCAAATAAATCTAAGGTATCTTATCAAGTATAGGTATTCAAAGATCAAGAAAAGGTTTCCTTTGACTTTCGGAAATGGAAGCTTTTACACAGATATAAACTCTGAAACACTAACCATGTACCACCACAAATCACCACTAACCATGAACTATCGCAAATCAAAACAGCACTTACTGGTAGTTGTAGTCTTGCAGAAACTCAGGAGGTAGCTGCGTTTCATTGGTGGATGTTCCCATTTGAGACCAAAAGCCCACAGTTGCCATTTTGGTCTTTCAAAGCTCTCTTGTTTTGAAAGATTTTCTTAGTCCTCCGGGACCTTTTCCGGACAGTTTAGCTCAGCTGCTCTTTCATTGATTAATTGGGGGCTCAGCCCAATCTTGACAATCCGATCTCAGAGGGAATTTGGGTAATTGAGTCTTCACAGCGCCTTCTGGGATCTTTGTGTAACTGAAGAGTCCATCAAATCCCGGATTTTGCATTTATTTGGAGGAGGATGAGTTGACTTTCATTACATAAACGATTGGTTGACGAATACTACATGGTTACGATATGTTTTTCGATTTTAATTGCATTTTAAGAGTGCATTTTTTTAAACAGGGCAGCTACCAAAACATGACGACAAATGTAGCATATTTCCTTTCTACATATAACTTTTAACAATAATAATTACATTTTCCGACTCAGTTTTTTGTTTAAATTTGCAGCCTTAAAGAATTGTTTACTCCAAAGGAATTCTGTGCCTTAGAGTAATTATGAATATACTATTTGCCAAACTCAAGAATATAGTGTCTTATAAGTCAGCCTATATTCATGGGGATCTTGCTGATATGTGCAGGAATATATATTGCGACATGCACGGGCAATATTTCTTTATGGATTAAAGTTAGGAGAAAAATTTTACTGTCAAATTAAGATTTGAAATTATATTTCAGTCTATTTGATTTATCCAAGAGAGCTTAAAGATTTTTTACATATTTCTGTATTTTTAAAAAATGCTGAAAAGTACAGATTGAATACCTTAGAGTCCTTGAGAATAGGAACCTAGATGAAGACTACTAGATATAAACAGCCTAAGCTGATAATTATTTTAATTTTTATAATTAAATTTAATTATATCTATTAATTATAAAATTTTGCCATAATTACTTCTACATTTTGAACTAGTACTTAAGGTTAATTAATTCGTACTAAAGAAAAAACAATTTTTTTGCTTAATTTAACCTTGAATTTATAGAATTGATTTTACTAATAAATTGGTGAGCTTAAATTTCTTTAGTTTGATTTGAAGTGATCCACTTATTTACCAGCCTGATTCTTATTGATTTCCTAATCAAGAGTAATTTATGAATAGCAAAACTATATCCATCGTTATAACTGTTCACCTGATAAACGAAAGC